>JAQQSO010004248.1:0-12941 GCA_028658305.1 Pachyuromys duprasi | reverse complement strand
GACAGTATTGTCAAGTTACACACTTGTGCAGAAACACACACTCCCTATTTTGGAACATGAAAGTTCTCTCTTTTATTATTGTATATATTTGATTATTTTACACCAAATTTTGGCAGCAACACAGTTCACCATCAATATTAATCCACTATGAAACAGAAGTCAGAAACCACCAACACACAAATATGGCACTTACTATTTGTAGTTTATTAAAATCCCCTAGTGGGATGGGATGGAGGAATAAAGATTTAACTGTAACCCACGTCACAAGAAAAGTTCACCTGCTTCTGCTTATATAATACAACATATGCTTCAACCTGACTATACACGTATACAAAACAGCCTGTATATATCATGACCCATTAAACAACAAATCAGAAGAGTTGTAGAAGAAATTTTTATCAAATCATCTAAAAGCAAACCAAGCTAATGTGATGAATGATGATGCTCAAATAATGTTTAGGAGATCTGTCATCTCCTAAGTACTCGTGAGTTTTTGATTTGTATGTGTGTGCAACTGTGCTGACAATGCTTTTGACTTTCACATCCTCAGTTGTGTAGAGAGGAGTCTAAGTGTTAGAATAAGGAAGATGACTTAAAATTTATAGAAAAATTTCCTTAAATTGAAACTTTAAGTGTCGGAATAATAACGGAATCACAATGATCACTGATCAATGTGTACAATCTCATGCTCAATAATTTTATGTAATCTAAACAGGCTAAGTAACCTATCCAAGATCACATAACGTTGAAGAAGTCAACATTCCTACCAGTTTGTCTGATTCCAGGGATGTAACTGGTTGTGTAAACCGGGCCTCTCCTTTAAGAGTTTTTTCTGTAAATTGTTTTGTTTATAAATAGAGTGTTTCATAATCTGTCACTCACTGGGCCACTTAAAATTTGGGTGTTATTGTTTACTCTTTTCCACCCTTTGCCCCATTTATGTAAATTCTGTGTTCTGAAGATACGCATAATACGAACAGCAACAACAGCCACCACACTGATGCCGCCACTGCCAAGTGTCCACAAGACACTGAGGAAATCTGCCTGCATTCCAGGGATTACACTCTTATCTGTACACCAGAAGTTATCCTGACTTTTTTATTAGCGGATTTAAAGGCCTGTGCCTGGTGAGAAGAGCTTGCCTGACAGTTGAGAGAAACATGCAGTCCTCACCCATACCCAGGCTTCTGGGCGTGCTGGGCTAGGCTGCAGTCTGGTTCTGATAAACTGTTCAGAGTCCCCAGCAGTTTTTGGGAACTCTGTTGGCACAGCACCAGTGAAGTCACTTTGTCTCCCGATGAATTTCCTTTTTCTGTTTTTTTTGGTTGTTCTGATGAACCTGACCCTAAAGTGTTCAATAATACCTCTGGTTCCTTAGAAACTACTGGCACAGTTACTGGCTTTATCTTTCTCTGCATGAAGGTTCCATGTCTCTGGAAAGGAAAACAAAGATGACATTAACCAGGGAAGCAAGAACTGTAGCTGGTATGTGGGTTAGCTCAAGTCCTGGTGATGAAGGAACTTGTTTCTCTGCTCTTCACTGACTGACACTACAGCCCAACACTAAAGACACCGCCTTGTAAATGGAGAAAGAATCGAGAGCAGAAAAAGGAAAAGCCAACAGTCAAAGAAGCAGCTGTGCTTTTCTGTTGCTGGAGTATACACAACTATTTGTATAAAATTTTATTTTTTCCCTTGTAGGTTACTATGACTGCAAATGAAGCGACAATTCATAGAATTGATGATTGTGTCCAAATGTCAAAAAGGATCACTCACAGTGAACTATGAAAACAAACATCTGTATAATAGAAAACACTTCAGCAACCACGATTCAATTCTGTTCAGCTTCTAAGCCTTACATATATCCTCCTGGCACACATACATTAAGAAGAGCTAAAATTTTATCAACATTACTTTAATGAGTGCTTAACAAACCCATATCCCTGTGGCTCAGAATCATGACATCATTCGTTGGTTTTAATAATGGCACATGGCTGAGTCAATTCTAGAAATGATTATGTTTGCTTAGATAAACTTTCAGGAAAACAAGTATGACCTAAAAGGCTTAAATGTTCTCGCATAAATGGATTTAGCCCTACTGTATTAAATAATTAGTTCTTAACACTGCCTCACCTTTCCCCGGATGGGCTCACAGGGAGTTTTCCTGGCATCATACTGATGTATAAAAGAGATATATTCTACAAAATTGTCTTCATGTTCTCCTGATGCATCCAGATAAGTAAGTGGAACTACGAGAGACAAGAGATATTTCAGTGAAATCAGTACAATAATTAGATATATGAAAATATAAATATTGTGATATTTATGCTTTATGAAACCATCAATAAAATGGCAGGCATGGTGGTAAACTCCATGGTAAACTCCATGGTGGTAAAACTCAGAGCCGACTCAGGGTTTTGCTGTGTAGTTCTGGCTGTCCTGTAAGTCACTATGTAGGCTGAACTTGAACTCACGGAGACCTGCTTGCCTCTGCCTCCTGAGTGCTATGGTTAAAGGTGGCACCACCTTGCCTGGCTGAGAAACAACTTTTTTTTTAAATTAAAGGTTTATTTATTATGTATATAGATTGTTTTGCTTGCATGTGTGCCTGCAGGCCAGAAGAGAATATCAGATCTCACTATAGATGGTTGTGAGCTACCATACGGTTGCTGGGAATTGAACTCAGGATCTCCGGAAGAAGAGACGGTGCTCTTAACCTCTGAGGCATCTCTGCAGCCTGAGAAATAACTTTTAAAACCTGATTGTGACCTTTTCTCCTGGAAGATGACTGTGATGCGGGACCACAGGGACTGGCATTGACCAGCTGTTGACACCTGTCAACAGAGTGATAACAGCATGGAAATTACCTTCAGAAGGCTGGGGAGGTAGCTCAAGATAAAGGCACTTACTGACAAGCATGATGACCTTAGTCGGATCTACACTGTGAAAGGAAAGAACAGACTCCTATAGTTGTCCTCTGACTTCCATGTATGTGCTATGGCAAGCCACATATAGACAGACAGATAATAGATTGATAGAAAGATAGAGATAAATACAATTAAAACTTTTCAGTATGTCTAGAACAAATTGACAGAAACGGTACCCGCTACTCTCCTAGGCGTCCTCTTCTATGGCGCACCCCAGAAAATGTTAGTGTTGTATTTAAAACACTAAGAGATTGCCTTCTCCTGGACACCTCTTTTCATTTTAAGAACAATGGGGGTAAACCCCTCACAGGACTGGCCTAGAGAGTGACAGCAACTTCTGATGATCACAAGTTGGCTTTGCAGGCTGGGGACATAACCCAGTTGCTGGAGTGTTTATTTGGTAAGCACAAAGCCTGGGTTTGATACTCAGTGTCACACAAATGCAGGTGTGGCCTTCTTGAAGGCGTGTCACTGGGGGTTGAGTGGGCGAGAGCCCACGCCAGGCCCAGTCTTTCTGTCTGCCTCCTACCTATGGGTCAGAATGTAAGCTCTCAGCTACTGCTCCATGCCTGCCTGCCTGCCTGCCATCACTCTTCCTGCCATGATGCCCGTGTGCTAACTCTCTGAAACTGTAAGCAAGATTCCAATTAAATGCTTTCTTTTATGAGCTGCCTTGGTCGTGGTGTTTCTTCGCAGCAATAGAACAGTGACTAAGACAGCAGGAATGCAGGAAAAGAGGCTGGGAGGGCCAGAAGAGCAAGATTTAAGGAGATGCCTGAGTGACACAGAGGAAAATCCTCTTGAAATTTCACCCTCTACTTCTTGTTTCTCTCTTACTTCGCTTTCACCCTGTCCTGTGAGGTACAGAAGGGAAAGCCAGCATCTCTTCAGAGAAATCTGAGAAATCCTAAGACAAAAAAAAACAAATGACTCAAGCTTTCCAAGAGACAGGCTGTCCTCAAAGGTAGCAGAGTAACATCAAACATTTCAGAAGCAACACTGGACTCAAGAAGACTGAATAATACTTGAAAACAGGGGAATTAAAGATTGGAGTTTCATAGTTGTTCAAACTTTCAATAAATTATTCATTAAAATTAAAAAAATTCTTTGAGGGCAAGGAAAATCTGAAAATATTTTCCCATAAAGCAGACCAAATTTTTCAAAGGAGCATTCAAATAAAACTAGAAATAAATAAAGACAAATGCCTAAGATTATATTTTTTCTAAAAAAGACAAAATCTTAAGAATGGAAGAGTAAGTATTATTTCTGTGAAAAGCTAGAACATGCTATAGATAAAAATGTGCAGGCCTTGTGATTAACTGTGACCAATACAATGTGGCAAAAGGGACACAGTGCAACCCCCCAGCATAAACCTCAAGGAAGCTTTGTAGCTTCTGCTCTTTGCATTCTGGGAAACTTGAGCTGCCAAGTAGAAAGTTCAGCCACATTGCTAGACAAACTACATGGAGAGACCACAGGAGGAGAGGATCAAGCATCCTATGAGGCCAGCAGAGCGCGATCCTCAGGTCTGCGTTGTCAACTGAATGCTACCACACAACCCAGGCCTAGACTGCAGAACACTGAGCAAATAAGATGAGTGTTCTTTTAAGCAACTAAATTTTAGGTAGCATGTTATGAAGATACTGAAATAGAAACACATCAGAAGAAAGTAAATTGAATTAATTAGAATAAATCACTCGTCCTACTTTGCTTTCTATTGCTATGATAAAGACCGTTACCAAAAGCAACTTGGGAAAGAAAGGGCTTATTTGGCCCAAAGTCCTGGTCACAGTCCATCATGAAGGGGCAACATAGCACCAGCTGCCTAGGGCTGGCTGAGCACACAGTGGGCTGTGTTGGGCCCACACAAACCAATAATTGATCAAGAAAAATGCCCACAGGTTTGCCTACAAACCAATCATTTTCTCTGCTGATGTTCCCTTGTCTCTAACAACCCTCGCCTGTGTCAGGTTGACAAAAAAACTACCCCAGAACACTTTGAAAACAGTGATCTAGAACCTTCCACACCTACAAAATAATGGGTTTAAATCCGTTTCTTCACTGGGGCCAATCAAGGAAGAGGGATGTCTTCTTATCTACTATGGAGGGACATCGTCTACCCAAACATCATACTTATTAAAAGTATGCATAACTGTCAGGCTCAACTATGTGAAGACCTAAGACTTTCTAAAAAGTCAGACAGCGGACAATACCTAAGTGTGAAAAGATTAAAAAAGAGATTTAGGTTCTTGGTGGTTATGCTGTGTAAGAATTTAAATTGGGGGCTAGAAAGAGGGTTCAGAGGTTAAGAGCACTTACTGCTCTTGCAGAGGACCTGAGTTCAGTTCCCAGCACCCACGTGATGACTTACAACTACGTGTAACTCCAGTTCAGTGGAGATATAAAGTTGTGATGGTGCATATAAACTCATGTAAGCAAACACCCAAAATATAAAAAAACACACCTTTAAAAAAAGAATTCAAGAACTGGAGAGATGGCTCAGTGGTTAAGAGCCCTTGCTTCTCTTCCAGAGGACCTGAGTTTGGCCATAACTTCAACTCCAAGGTGTCTGAGGACTTGAGTCTGTGGGTACCTGCACTCACACACCCACACGCAGGCGATCACACCTGCACATAATTGGAAATAAGAAGAAATCTAATTAAATTGGATTTAACTAATTGCTTGAGTGAAGCCTTTTTAAATGAGAACTACAAAAACAAGTTAAAGTCTATGAAGAATGTTTGAAATCCACTCTTAGAAATTTAATTAAAATAAGAGTTTTCTAAACAAGTTAGTATCTGGCCATTGATATTTTCACTAACAAAGCCAGGATTTATTCAAATATGCAATTTGCTTTTTACATTGGTATAAACTTAGCAGTTTTAGTTTGAGAACATTTTAAACTTTTTATGGCTATTTAGAGAACATCAATAAACAGTTTTCTCTTAGAAAATTTCAGTAGAATTCATTTAAGTAAAAACTATAGCTCTCTTTGATTTTAATTTTTAGGTGTGTATCGTGTGTATTTGTATGTTTGTGGATGTGTTTGTATGTCAATGTATGTGTGTCAGTGTGAATGTGTGTTTGTATGTGTGTCTTTATATGTATATTGTGTAAGTACATATGTGTGCATATTTACATGAGGATGTGTGTTTGTGTGTGTGTATATATATATATACACACACACACACACACACATATGGCTCATATATATACACACACCACCAGGCTCATGTATACTCGATCAGTTGGTGGGACTGTTTGGAAAGAATTAGTGGGTGTGGCCTTGTTAGAAGAGGTATGTCCCTGGGGATTGGCTGGCTTTGAGTTTTCAAAGCTCGGAGGCATTTTCAGTCAGCCTTTCACAGCCCGGTGGCAGCTGTCCCCGCATGCAAGCTCAGCTACTGCTTTAGTACCAGGCCTGCCTGCTGCCATGCTTCCCACAATGACGGTCATGGACTCACCCTCTGAGAATGTAAGACAAATTCCTTCTTCTGTAAGTCGCCTTGGTTATGATTTCTCTTCACAATAACAGAAAAGTTACTAATTTAAAAACAAATAAATGAAGCAAGAAAGCATACACCTTGGTACAAAAGAAACAACAAGCTAAAATCCATCTTAGAAAAGTAACTTTCACCACTGGATCTGAATCTGTAATTCAAAAGAACATTAAAATACAAGAAGTCGTAGGTTAGCAGCGAAGGTTTTCTTTCAACCTAAAGTGCCATCCTTCACCAATTAGATTAACTTTTCCAAATTACAAAGTTTTATGATACAAATCCAAATATGACTGGCTCTTACAGGGACTCGCACATGATGAGGCAGGGCCACGTGTCAGCTAACTGTGGATGGCAGCCAGGAAACTGTGGGGTGTATGAGACATAAAGGGCGCTTTCATTGTTAGCACAAGGCAACATTGCCAAGTGCCAAAGATGAGACGCAGTGAAGTGCACTAATGGAACAGAATGATGTGAGGGGCTTTTCACTGGCCTTAGTACATGCTGGTATAGTTTGTATGTTATAAAAGTCTGGTACACAGCTGAATTTTTCACAGCCTAAAATGTTACAGTAAAATATTCTTTAAAAAAATTTAATCTAATATCAAACACCACCTACATAGAAATTACTTCAGGACAATGTTGGGGCCCTTTCCTTGTTTGTTACATCATGACTTTGAATTAAATTTATTGAGTAATTCGTAGTATTCATATGAAGAGGTATAATCGTTTAACATTTGAGTCTGCA
Source organism: Pachyuromys duprasi (assembly GCA_028658305.1). Taxonomy (NCBI): domain Eukaryota; kingdom Metazoa; phylum Chordata; class Mammalia; order Rodentia; family Muridae; genus Pachyuromys; species Pachyuromys duprasi. Next base: position 5,769 of record JAQQSO010004248.1, on the reverse strand, counting down.
TATTCATTTGGTTTTTCAAGCTTTTTATTGGGTTTTGTCATCATACTAAGACCCTAGGTGATAATAATGAACTTAGTAATGAGGAATACCGATAGAATAGGGAGAGATAGAAAAAGAGACAAACACACACACACACAGACTGACTGATAGACAGACAGAGACAGAGACAGTGAGAGAATATGAAAGGTTTTAAAAACCAAATTCTAACTCAGAACATAACAGTACAACACAATGGTTAATAATTGAAATGATCCACTATTTATTTTTACTATATATAAGCACTGTGGTAGAACTTTAAATGTTTCATTAAGTTCTAGTGACAATCTTACAGCATTATCTAATTACAAGGGTTTTTTTTTTGTTCATTTATGAGCCAAAGAACTTCATATCCTTCTCAGTAAGTTCAATGCCCAATATCCCTGGAGAAAGTGTTCAGTGCCCAAGCCACACAAACCTACCAGGTTAAAAGTTCCTTCCCCTGAGAATCTACAGACATGAGCTCATTGTGCATGAGCTCAATAAGCACCAGAGCTGCTTCAGATCACAGGGATTGTTTCTTAAATGCTGACTTTTCATGTGTGTGTGTGTTTTAATGAAGGTTTGAAGATCTTCTCTTCATAATTTGTTTTGCTATCTCATGATGTGCAGGCATGTGTCTTTTCCTTCAAATCTGGGCACTCTCTGTGGGCCCTTTTAATGCCTTTTTAGGGAGATTTTTTTTTCACCATTTCACATTCTGAACAGAGAGTTGGTTGTGAACACAGACACTGGAGGCATCTGCTAGGTTCAAATGCCAATCATCTGCTGCGTGGCCTGCAGCAAGTTCTTTAAATTCTGTGCTAGCTGAAGATGCCATCCTAAAATATGCTGTTCTAATATATTAATTTTTGTTAATAGAGCCTGAAAAAACAGTAGATGATGTGGAACTCAGTATGGAGGGGTCAGGAAAATTAAAAATTGAACTGTCCTATGACTCAGCTGTGCCACACTTGAGGATTTACCCAAAGCACACCACAGAGAGACTTGAATGGCCATGTTTACTGGTGCATTTTCACACTATCAGGAAATAATAGAACCTATCTGCAGATGAATGCATGATGAAGGTATGGTTCATATACACAAAGGAATATTATGCAGCCATAAAAAATGAAATCATAACATTTGCAGGAAAATGGCTGGTACAGAAATCATTATGTAAAATAAGCCAAACTTAGGAAGACAAATACTATATGCTTTATTTTTTCATATGAGCAACCCAAATTTTATGAGCGTAATTGAGTGAATATGTGTGCAATATAGATCACAAAATTAGGAAAGGGCTCAGGAAAGAAGAGATCTTAAGGGAGGAAGTGGAGAAAGTAATGCAATGGTTGAAAGCAGAAGGTGGGGACTATTTGGGAGAAAGGAAACTGGCCAGAGGGAGTGCAGGGCGACGGAAAGAAGTGAAGGAGACAAATTAGAACAAAATAACGTAAGAAAACCCTTCCTGTGGTATGAATGGATGTGAGAACAACACTCCGAGCTTCCTTACACGGGTTATTAAATATTTTCGCATCTAAAGTGATTTACCTGACAATATCATTATAGAAAAATGAGTCCCATTTTATTAAATCCACAGTGCTAAGAGGAGTCAACCAAAGATCCCTTTTATAATCCATAAATGCTCTGACCTCTGCGGTTTGGTCAGTCTAGTTGAAGATACGTAGGTCAGCTAGATTTGAAGGTCATGAAACTAGAAAATAGAAAATGATTGTATGCAGAATGAGATGAAATTCCGGTGCAAAAGAGGCCCTCCATCTAGCAGATGGGAAGTCTGATTCTCTTTGTCACTCGAGGACCTGGGGCCTGGAGGTATCTGTACAGAGCAGTCTCCTCAACCTAAGCCTTCTCTACTAGTTATTAGCTTCTCCGCCAGCTAACTGACCCGGTCCAAGATCCCTTGCTTTGTCAAGTCCTCGCAGTTTACAGCTCTGTCTAAACCAGGACACTCAGCTCAAGATCTTCATCTCCTTCTAAAAGTCTCATGCTCTACAAAGTGTGCTTTTAAAAAATTCCTCTTATTGATCTTTACGGTAATTTCATCCTTAGGCACAACAGAAGACCCCGAAAGGGTGAAGTTAAAATCTTCGGTCTTATACTTTCTTATCTGAAAACTGAGAATGCCAATTGTATAACTGCGTCATTACACCACACAGCAGTAGTTCGCAACATTCCTAACGACCTCATGTTGTGGTGACCCCAACCATAAAACTATTTTGTTGCTACTTCACAACTGTAATTTTGCTACTGTTATGAGTCATAATATAGATATGCAGGATATCTGACATGCGACCCCTGTGAAAGGGTCGATTGAGAACCGCTGCTATATATATGCTTCATTTTGGAACGAAATGTTTATATTTGGAGAGTTTTACAAAGTGCCTAGCAAACAGTATGTTCTCAACAAATGCTGCCTTTCAGTCATTGTCTTTCTTTCAATTCACTCTTTGCAGAAAATGGCTCTAGAAATACTAGACCTCCTAATGGTTTCTCTCCTGGCTTCTCTTCTCCAAGACTATTTGAGGTTTTTGTTTTGTTTTATTTTCTTAATGTTTCCTTGCTGTTAGTCAAGAAAACTACCTTGGCATAATTCTACTTTTTGGCTGTCCATTAATGATTAAGAATAGTCTAAGGACCAGAATAATTTTCCAAAGTAACCAGTGTTATAGTTATCTGGCTAAAATTCTAGGCTTTAATGGTCTTCAATTAAAAAAAAAATCCTCTGTTAGTTGTGAGGATGAGTGTGCTTATGCGGGTTTATGTGAGCCACAGAAGGCAGAAGATGGCGTCAGAACCTCTGGCCTTGTATGATGCAGTTGGTTGTGAACTGCCATGTGGGTCCTGGGAGCCAAACAAGCGTCCTCTACAAGAGAAGCAACTGCTCTTTAGCCATGAAGACATCTCTCTAGCTCTAAGTAGTCTTTCCCTCCATAACTCCTTTTCCTTGCTCCTTCCCTCCCTTTCACCCTCTCTTCCCTCCCTCTCTCCTATCCTCTTTTCTTTCTTTTCCTTATTAATTTTGAGATGGAGTCTCACTATAGTTCCAGTTGGCCAGGAACTTGCTATGCTGACCAGGCTAGGGATCCACCTGCCTCTAACTTCTGAGTGTTGGAATTAAAGGCATGTGTCATTGCCATCTTGTCTGGATCTTTAGTAGTTAATGATGTTAAGACAGGGTAGAAGCTGCTGTCTGTGAAAGCCTGCGTTGAGGTAATGCTCTATTCTCTTTATTCTTGTCCTCTCTGAGATTCCATTACAAAGATCAGCTTTTTCTTTGTTGCATTTTTTCGAGGCATTGTTCCTTTATTTTCTCTTGCCCGTCAGCAGACTTCCATTCTTTTCCCCACACACTCCAGAAAAATTTTCCTTCCGTTCTCTTCATCTTTAGTGCTTATTTCTCTGCCACTATTTCATAGAGTCTTAGGAGGCAGAAAATGTAGCTTTCTGCACTAACTCTACATCATGAATCAGGAGCACAACATTTCTTTCTAAACAAGAGGCCAGGAGATGGCCTGTTAGCCTTTTTCATGAACCCTTACCCCCGAGGGAGGAATCCTGCTGCACAGGATCCTTTTCTGTTTTCCAGTGCCATGACCTTCAGTCTAGCTGATCTATGTATCTTCAATTAGACTGACCAAATCGCAGAGGTCAGAACATTAATGATTTCTAAAAAGAATCTCTTATTGACTCCTTTTATCACTGTGGTTCTAATAAAATGTGACTCAGTTTACTGTAGTGACATTGTCAGGTAAAATAATTTTAGATCTGAAAATATTTAATAATTTGTGGAACAGTATTTCCCAAGTTATATATTTAAGACAACAATCATGAGACATGATCTAAAAATAAGAGTGAGATGATAAAAATCGGGAAGATATGTTTTGTAAATCACTATGCAAGTCTTGGAATAAGGTCAACTTTTTAAATTTAACTTTTAAATTCATGCTTCATAAAACTTATTCGACTATTTTCAAAAGTACTGTCTATAAAGATCATTAACAATCGTGTTTGCCTTTTCTGTGGCTGTGACAAAAGTCTCTGATGTACGGAAACTTAAGGGAAAAAAATTATTGGTTTACAGTGCCAGAGGAATAGAGCCCATCGCATCAGGGAATGTATGGTGGCAGATGTTTGAAGCTGGCCAGTCACACTGACAGTTAAGAGGCAGAGAATGAGAAGTGGGGTTGGTTGGGCTGTCATAAGTGTGGAAGAGTACGCATTCTAAAGGTTCTACAAACTCCAGTGTCTGGGGATCAAGTGTTTAAAACAGGCTTATGAGGGACATTCCACAAACCAGAGTGACCAGTACCCCTCAGAAAATACTTTGAGATAGTGCCATATAGGGTCAGATGCTATTTTAATAGATACAGTTTTTAGAATTTATGGGAAAACTGAGCAGACTGCTCTTAAGTTTTCGACTTTGAAGCTGGTGTAATCAATGATCAGTACAGTGTCTAGAGACATGCTATCCACTGGGAAGAAATAGCAGACTTTCAGAGGACTGTCTATGTTGTCTATGTATTTTCAGCTTCTGGAGCGAAGTCATTTTTTTCAGGAAGTGCCCACACACCAAATACACCTGAATTCAATAGCAGGAAAGAGAGTAATAAAGTTTTGCCATGGATGACCTTACCTATTCCACAAGAAGGCTTTTGCATCCTGGCATGCTTGACTGGCATAACCAGTGGGCATGCTGGCTTTTGGTAGTCACTCCGCTGGGTGCTCTTGGTGTCATAAGATGGTTGGGAGACTGGTTTCGGTGATTCACTATGTAACCACCATTTTCTCTTCACAGAAAAAGAAATATGGAAATGCACTATCAAATAATGATGGGAATTTTCACTTGATGCTTAAAGTCTAGGAATATTCAGTGACTTAATGTAACAAGGTATTAGTCTAGAGTTAGAATACTATTCACTTTGTTCATATATAGTGTGTTTGTATGGTGCATATATGCATGTATATTCATTTTGTTTAGTAAGACAGGGTCTACCAATGAACCTGGAGTTTACACTCTTGCCTTGCTGGCTAGATAGGTTGCTCCAGGGATCTGCCTATCTTTGCTACCTCCTCCCATCCCTTTGCCATCCTGACCTCCTAGTTCTGGCATTTTCATCTTGAAGATCCAAGCTCAGGTTCTCATAGTAACACACACTTTACTGAGACTGTCCCCTGGGATTCTTAAATATAGGAATAAATGCTTTTACAAAGACATTAGCTTGTAAGTGGTATCTAAAACTAGTCATATATTTTAGCTAAAATATATCTGCTCAATTATTACACTACCTTCTAGTAACAGCCATTGAAATTAACACAGTAGTTATATTTCTGTGCCATATATTTATATTATTTTATTTATAGACCATATTAAATCATGTTAACCATATTTTGATCTAAAATTGTGTTCTATTCTTTTTATTACAGCAAACACATGATACATTACCTAAAATAATATTTTGCAAAGTTGTTAGTCTATGATCCGTCCCACATCACTGAGCACATTTTACATCTTACAAGAACATATAATGCTATACATATAGAAAACTGAAACGCAACTGGCATGTGCTCTTTGTTAAGATTATTGCAGGGCACTCAGCTCTTCTGTTCTACCGCTTTCTCTTCTATTTCATGTCACAATTCTATGAACAACTCACACTGACTTTTAATTCATGAACCTAAGGGGAATTATCTACAATGTTACTGAAATGTCAGTAGTCAACACTGTAGAAA
>JAQQSO010004247.1:0-12941 GCA_028658305.1 Pachyuromys duprasi | reverse complement strand
CGGGTGGGACAATCAATCCTAGCTTAGATGGTCAAACAGGATGGACATTGAATGTAGGAGAGAACAAGCAACAGGACAGGAGCCTACCACAGAGGGCCTCTGAAAGACTCTAACAATGAATCAAAGCAGATATTAAGACTCACAACCAAGCCATCGCCAGAGTGCAGGGAATCATATGAAAAAAGGGGGAGTTAGTAAGATTTGGCAAGGACAAGAGCTCCAAAAAGACCAAATAGATCAGGGCACAGGGGTCTTCTATGAGACTGTTTATCCAACCAAGGACCATGTATGGATACAAACTATAACCCCTGCTCAAATGTGGCCCATGGTAGCTCAGTACCCAACTGGGTACCCTATTAAGGGGAACAGGGACTATTTCTGTCATGAACTCAATGGCTGGCTTGTCGACTGCCCACCCCCTTAGGGAGGAGCAGCCTAACTAGATCCCAGAAGAGGACATTGCAGCCAGCCCTGAAGAGACACAGTACGCTAGGGTCAGTTGGAAGGGGGGTGAGGTCCTCCCCTATCAGTGGACTTGGAGGGGGGCAGGGAGAAGATGAGGGAGGGATGGGGAGAGTGGGAGGGAATGAGGGAGGGGGCTATGGCTAGGATACAAAATATATAACCTATGATTAATATAAAAATACATAACTTTAAAAAAGACCAAAAATTGGTAAGTGGAATCTCTTAAAACTAAAAAGCTTTTGCACAAAAAAGAAAACTATCAACTGAGTGAAGAGGAAGGCCAAAGCTGAACAGAATCATTTCTAGCTCTACATCTGGAAAAAGATTAATATTCAGAATATATAAAGCTCAGAAAAAAAAACAAGAGTCATGAAAACAAAGGATTCATTTTTTGAAAATGACCAATGGTGCTGCAGAGATGACTCAGTGATTACAGCACCAGCAGCTCTTCCTGATGGCTACTCACAACCTTCTGTATCTATATTTCAAGGGAATTAGATACCCTCTTCTGGCTTTCTTGGGCACTGTGTATGTACATGGTGTACATACACATACATACGTACATAAATATATCCATACCCATAAAATAATTTTTTATGGATCTGAACAGAGAATTTTCAAAATGAGATATAAAAATTGCTAAGAAATAGCTCCAAAAATATTCATTATCTTTAGGAATTAGAGAAATGATTAAAACAACAATGAAATTTCATCTTAACACAGAAAGCAAAGATCAGCTAAACAACTGACAGCATATGCTGAAGAGGATGAGGGAAGAGGAAACTTCATTCATTGTTGGTGGACTGCAAACTGGTCCAGCCTATCATACCACACCTCAGAATATGTCCAAAGGACTCAACATCCTACTCCACAGATACCTGCTCAACCACGTTCATTGCCACTTTATTGACAATAGGGACATGGAAACAACCTAAATGTCCTTCATATGATAAATAGATGATGAAAATGTATTAGCTATATTTACCTCTATACCTATACAGTGAATACTATTCAGCTATAAGAAACAATGAAATCATAAAATATGTAGGTAAATTCATTGGAAGTAGAAAAATATTATACTGAGTGATGTTAGACATATCTAGAAGGACAAACACTGAGTGCTCTCCCTTATCTGTGGCTCCTAGCTCCACATCTTCAGATGTGAGTGTAGAGCATGGAATAGTGACAGAAGCCATGAAAATATAAAGGTATTGTGAGGAGGTGTGGAGGGAGTTAGCGAGAACATGAGAATACAGATGATAGACAGGAAAAAAATTAAAAATGGGGACAGATTATTGATGAAGAAGAAAGGAGGTCAATTCAGAAGGAGAGGAAGAGAGAAAGGGGAAAATTAACGTGAAAGATGTCTGAAAAAAGCTATAACAAATGACATCATTTTTTATTTACCTAAAATTACATATAATACCTACAAGCTTATATGAATACACATACATCTTTTTAAAAGTCACACCCCTTGGGCTGACATTGAGGTGTAGACTATTAACAAAAACCCCAGTAAAAGGCATGAGAAATCCTCTTTCAAGTTGTTAGTCAAGGTCGTCCAAGAGATTCCCAAAACAGGATAGGCCATTGCCACTTCCCTTGGTTGCCTTTCAAAGGTTGCAGGTAAAAGACACCATGTATTTTGGATGCAGGACTCAGAGGATCTGAGCTGGGTCAGATGTGTATGCCTCCACCATGAGAACTAGCTTTCATGTTGCTAGAAGGTGCCATTCAAGCGGGGTACATCTGTTAAGGATTTTTCTTGATAAAATCATTTGAGGTGGGCAGACCCACTCTAAAACAGTATCTTTTGAGGTGGGAAGATCCACCTTAAATCTGGACCACACCTTCTGGCCACAGCCTTTATAAAGGACAATGAAGAAAAAAGAATCCTCTTTCTCTTTGCCTGCTTGTCCTCACTCTCCCTGGTAAGCCCATGTCTTCAGGATCAAGCCTATGCTAAAGACCAGCTGAGACAACCAGCCTGGTGCACCAAACAACTACTACATTCTTTGACTTTCCCTCAGGAGACAGTCACTGTTCAAAGAGCCAGACCATAACCTGTAAGTCTGTAATAATTAGATATATTCCTTCTATCAGAGCAATAACCAACACACCCGCCCCTCCTTCCACTCTTGATGCCTCCCTCAGAGTCTCCTAAATCATAAATATAAATGTATGTGTATATATATATGTATGTATTTCAATATGGATTCCAAATAAAAGAGAAAATACAAATTAATTTGTCTTCCCCTATTATCCATTCTTTTTCTCTACTCCCTTTGGACTCCTGTCCTTCCCCCTCACATGTATATTTTCATATCTATATGTATAGATATGTGTATATATTCAATAGTTTCTTAAAGGTTAAATATATATGTACAAGTGACTTAGACATTCAACTAGACATTTGTACTAACACAAAAGAAAATATTACATATCCACCCATACATTAATAACTCATTTTAACATTATTGCTTAAGACAAGAACTGTACACAACAAGAACAACAACAAAAATCCACCAGCAAATGAAAGAATCAGTTGTGGTATATTCATGCAATGCAGTAATGCTTAGTAATGAGAATGAATGAACAGGAGATACATGCTTCAGCATGGGTAAATCTTGAAAGCCAAGTGGCAGAAGCGAGATACAAGTTCTGCATAGGCAAATCCTTAGGAACTGAAATCAGATTTTTGGTTGAGGGTAAAGAAGCAACTCGATTGTGGCTATCATTTTATAATATATGAATGTAACAAAACATCACATTAGAGAACTTCCATATTTACAATGTTGCCGATTATATCTCAGTAAATTTGGGGAGAATATTTTGTATTCTAGGCCGAAAATACTTTAGTATGTGATGAAACCCACAACCTACCTTCTGCCACTGTTAATCTAAACTCTAAGAAAGTATTTCCGCTCTACCTTCTACAGCTGGCTATGAAAGAACAGCAGGGGCGCTTTGAAGATTTCCCAAGCTTCAGTCTTAAGCACTAGTCTTAACCTCAAGTTGTCTGGACTCTAGGGTCCTACATCTGTAAAAGCAGCTTGGCCATCAAGGGGGTCCCCTAATAATGGGAGTAGGGGCTGCCTTTGGTTCCCTTTCCCCTACCTGGGCTGCCTTGTCTGGCCTCAGTGGGAGAGGATGCAGTTAGTCCTGCTGAGACTCTATGGGTCAGGGGGGCTGGTGCCCTTTGGGGACCCACCCCTTTTCTGAGAAGAAGGAGAGGGAGGATGGGGGAGGGGCTGTGAAGGTGGGACGGGGAGAGAGGAGGGAGGAGGATGGGCTTAGGCTCAGAGAGAGAGAGAGGAATGAATGAATGAATGAATGAATGAATGAATGAATGAATGAATGAATGAATGAATGAATAAAATAGCAAGTGTGAAGAAATGCGTCTATAAAAGAGAACAGTTCAGTGTAGCTGTCTTGGGGGACCGTCATGAGGACGAGATGGATGTAGGTGTGTGGTCAGCACGTGGCATACAATGATGCAAATCCTGTCTAGGAACACTGTCAGAGTCCCTTCACCCGTAGCAGTTTCTGAGCATGCTCAGGATGCTCAAGGACCTAGTGAGGATGGTCTTACGGCAGCAGCAAGGGCTCCTGGGCAGCCACAAGAGCTGGGAATCCCACTCAGACCACACTTAAAAGCTATACAACAGGAAGTTGTACTTCACACAAGCTGCAGAAGACAGGACTCCACACCAGACTCTTTCCTTCCCCTGTAGGTCAGAGCCTTCAAGAAGGCGCCTCCTCAGGCAGCAAAATGGTCAAGTCAAGATGGCACCGCGTGAGGGGCGCGCCTCTCCTTGCTCAAACTGGTTCGCAGCTGCTACTTTCCCTCTGGTATTAACCTGTTGGTAGCTAACACTGGCCAACTTTTCCTCATTGGCTCAAGTCACCACCTCTTAGAAGCAAAAGGGAGGCTTCCCACAGTGTCCACCACAAAGCTCTCAGTAAATATTTGCTGAGGGAGGGATGGAGCCATGCGTGGCTGTCTCTATGATATACTGGAAACTGTGCCCTCACAGGAAGATTATTTTTTCTTTCTAAGGCAGGAAAGGGAATGGACGAAGGCTTGCTTTGATGAGTTCTATATAATTAGACACTGAATAGTCTGAGTATACTCCCAAGTAACTTTTGGATAGCTTTCTGCAATTAAACATTCTGCCAGGTGAAATGTGCAAGCTATGTGGCATGCATTCCTTTAGTTAAGGCAGTGGGATTCTGAATGAAACACATCTGGGCCCAAGAGCTTTCAAATGCTAGCTTCCTGTTTACTAGGTACGCAATCTTAGGCAGGTTGCCTAGCCACTCCAGGCTTTTACCAAACGGGGAAAAACAGCTCCTGCTTGAGAGTGTTCAGTACCCTGAGTGTTTAGTAAATCTTAAACACCATTATTCCCATTCATAGTCAGTTCATCCTGGATCAGCTCAGCTTCGTGTAAACTGTATGTGACACTGGAAAAGGCGACTCTTCTCCGACTCAGACAGCATGTGTGCGAGGACAGCCGTGAAGCACTCCTTGTACTAACTGAGAGGATCTAGGTGGCAGGCCACTCTCAGAGAAAGGCTGCCCACCCTGGGAACAGGTCCACTTCTACCAGACTCCCAGAAATTGCCCATAGTCTCCAACTTCTATATGGCGAGTTCCTGCTAGATTTCTGTTTAAAATCTGTATACTTAGTCAAGAGAAATGAAAACATGCCCTCACAATGGCTTCTACATGAAATGTTGATAGCAGCTTTGCTCATAGTAATAAAAATATTATCCCAGAAAAGTCTTAGAAGAGTGTGTGGCAGGTGTCAGTAATTTGAAAGGCCTGGAGAGCTTCAGGAAGGTACAGTAGCTGGCAGAAACAGCAAGGGAAGGATGTGGAAACTTCCAAGTCTTGACCATATTTGGTTTCTTTTGTTTTATTTTATTTAAAAAGCAGTGAGATAAAACAGCAGAACATCGAAGGACCAGCACAGCCACATATTATGCTAAACAGAAACCCGAATGGGCTCCGAATTTCTGTCCCCACATCCTTTTGCAACCGACTGAATCCGGGTTTAATGGCAGAGTTCCTCAGTCGCAGCTTCAGTGTTCCAGAATTTGGCCATGACAGTGGATCCCCTGTGACTGTTTTTTCATCTGCCATAGTGGTGCGAGCACATAGGTTGGGCCTTTCCGGGTGGAAACTTCAGCAAAGTTGGCTGCTTGTTGCACTAGCACAGAACCAGGCCTCCAGGGAGAGGTTCTGTGACTGAGCCAAGAGGGCTCACACAAGAGTCTCATTGGCAGTGGCAGGTTCACAAGTGTTGTGCAAAGACTAAGACTCTAGTTCAGCCACTCCTTAGTCACAAATTTAGATGAAATCCCCAGCATCCCCAAATACCTTTCCCCTTTAGTTGCCCATGCCCAGGGTCAGTTGTAAAATACAAAAAGGATCCCTGCTTTCTGCAATATCCTCTGTTTTGTCTTTCTTAACTGATGATATAAGTTGCCCTGAACAAGAAAGAAGAGATGGGAGACGGATCCAAGATGGCAGCACCAGGAGGACACCCAGCTCCAGAAAAGTTTCTGGGTTCCCGCAGGCTCTAGGCTCTGTCCTCCTGCTGCATGTATGAGTGCTGTGCTCACCTGCCACTAACTACCACTAGGGCACTGGGGCACACAGCTCCAACCTCAGACCTACAGAAGCCTGAGAGCCACTGGATCAGCCCCCAGATTCTGCTCCAAGGTGCAACCAGCTATCCCTAGCTAATCTGAGGAAACCACGGGGCTCCCTGGCTCTTCAAGAGCTACACACAGGAAACATAACTTGAGAGCAGCAGCAACAGCTCACTAAATTCAGAGCAAGAAACCCAGTGGCAGGCCAGCTGTCTCCAGGACTTTTCCTGGTGAGAGAAGACCCTTCCTGACTACCAATGACCACAGTTACTACACAGGTCCATACGCCTAAGGTGGACTCTGGCAATTCTTGAGAAGTAGCACTATTTGGTTGACCATACCCAAAAAGCTGAGGAGGCCTCCCTCAGAACCCTGCCAAGGGGATTCTCCACACCCTAGGATTCCAGCAGGCACCAGAAATTAACAGCCAACAACTGAGACAGCCAGATGGGTAGAGGCCAGTGTAAAAGCACAACCAACAAAAGGCAAAGCAATATGGCATCTCCAGAACCCAGTTATCCAGGGGCAGGTAGCTCTGGACACCCGAACATAAGTGAAATTCAAGAAGATGACCTTAATCTATGCTTATGAAGAGGATAATGGAGGAAACAAATAAAATGCATAAAGAATTAGAGGAAGATAAAGTCAAACAGATTATGACCACCCGTAAAGAAATAAAGGAAGATGCAGCCAAACAGTTTCTGGCCTTCACAGAGGAAATAATTAAGTCACTGAAAGAAATAAAAGAAACAGAGGGTTGTTCAAACAAACAGCTGAAAGAATTAAAGGAAAAACAGGAAAATACAGCCAGACAGATGAAGGAAATCAACAAAAGATCTGAAGATAGAATTGGAAAAATTAAAGAAAATGCAAACGGAGGAAATCATGGAGAAGAAGAACTTAGGGAAGAAAACAGGAACTACAGAGGTAAGCATAATCAACAGATTACAAGAGATGGAAGAAAGAATCTCAAGTGTGGAAGATACAATCGAAGAATTGATGTATCTGTCAAAAAAGAATAAATCTAAAAAATTCCTGACATAAACCATCCAAGAAATCCAAGACAACATAAAAAGACAAAACCTAAGAATAATAGAAATTGGAGGGTGGGGTTGGGAGGGAATGAGAGCGGGGGCTACAGTTGGGATACAAAACGAATAAACTGTAATTAATATAAAAAATTTATTTTAATTTAATTTAAAAAGGAATAATAGGAATAGAGGAGAAAGAAGATTCCCTCCTCCAAGGCCCAGAAAATATCTTCAACAAAATCATAAAAGAAAATTTCTCCAATTTAAAGGAGAAGCCTATAAGCATACAAGAGGCCTACAGAACACCTAATAAATTAGGCCAGAGAAGTAAATCCTCCCGCCACATAATAATCAAAACAGTAAGTATACAGAACAAAGAAAAAATACTAAAAGCTGTGAGGGGAAAGGCCAAGGAACATATAATGGCAAACCCATCAGAATCACACCTGACTTCTCAACAGAGACTATAAAAGCCAGAAGGGCCTGGACAGATATCATACAGACCCTAAGAGAACACAGATATCAGCCCAGACTACTATAACAGCAAAACTCCCAGTCATTATAGATGGAGAAAACAAGATATTCAATGACAAAAACAAATTTAAAAAATACCTACCCACAAATCCAGCATCACAGAAGATACTAGAAGGAAAAATGCAACCCAGGAAAGCTAGCTACAGTCAGGAAAACACAGGAAATAAAGAACCTCACTACAGCAAAAGTAAAAGTAGTAAGCACACAAACACACTACCACAACCAACAGCAAAATCAAAGGATCTAACAGCCACTGGTCATTAATCTCTCTCAACATCAATGGCTCTAACTCTCCAATAAAAAGACACAGAGTAACAGAATGGATCCGTAAACAAGACCCAACAATTTGTTGCATACAAGAAACATACCTAAGTCACAAAGTTAGAAATTACCTGAGATTAAAGGGCTGAAAGACAGTTTTCCAAGTGAATGGACCCAAGAATCAAGCAGGAGTAGCCATTCTAATATCTAATAAAATAGATTTTTAACCAAAATTAATCAAAAGAGATGGAAAAGGTCTCTTCATACTCATCAAAGAAAATTTCCACCAAAAAGATATCACAATTCTGAACAGCTATGCCCCAAATACAAAGGCACCCACATTTGTAAAAGAAACATTAATATAACTTAAACCACACTTAGATCCCCACACATTAATAATATTGGAGACTTCAACACCCCACTCTTACCAAAGGACAGATCAACAAAACAAATTAAACAAAGCAGCAATGGCTCTAACAGAGGTCATGAATCAAATGGACCTAACAGACATCTACAAACTCAGGACTGAAATCAGTAAATTAGAAACAAATAAAACAATTCAAAGAATCAATAAAACCAAGAGCTGGTTCTTAGAGAAAATCAACAAGACAAACAAACTTTAGCCAAACTAACTAAAAGGCAGAGAGACACTATCCAAATCAACAAAATCAGAAATGAGAAGGGGGACATAACTACAGACACGGAGGAAATCCAAACAATCATTAGGTTTTACTTCAGAAGACTATACGCAATAAAATTTGAAAATGTAAATGAAATAGACAATTTTTTTTGATCGATTCCACTTAGCAAAGCTGAATCAAGACCAGGTAAATCAATTAAATATACCTATATCCCCTAAAGAAATAGAAGCTATCATCAAAAGTCTCCCATCCAAAAAAGCCCAGGGCCAGATGGTTTAAGCACATAATTCTATCAGACCTTTGAAGAAGAGCTAACACCAATACTCTTCAAACTATTCCACAAAATAGAAACAGAAGGAACACCACCAAACTCATTCTATGAAGCCTCAGTCACCTTGGTACCTAAACCTCACAAAGACACAACAAAGAAAGAGAATTTCAGGCCAATCTCCCTTATGAATATTGATGCAAAAATACTCAACAAAATACTTGCAAACCGAATACAAGGTCACATCAAAGATATCATCCACTATGTCCAAGTAGGCTTCATCCCAGGTATGCAGGGGAGGTTCAATATATGGAAATCCATCAATGTAATCCACCATATAAACAAACTAAAAGGAAAAAATGCACATGATAATCTCCTTGGATGCTGAAAAGGCATTTGATAAAATCCAACACCCATTCATGTTTAAAGTCTTGGAGAGATCAGGGATACAAGGCACATACCTAAACACCAGTAAAGGCAATATAGAGCAAGCCTATAGCCAACACCAAAATAAACAAAGAGAAACTTAAATCAATCCCACTGAAATCAGGCACAAGGCAAGACTGCCCATTCTCTCCATATCTCTTCAACATAGTTCTTGAAGTCCTTGCTAGAGCAATAAAACAAAGGAGATCAAGGGGATACAAATTGGAAAGGAAGAAGTCAAAGTATCACTATTTGCAGATGATATGATAGTATACATGAGTGACCCCAAAAATTCTACTAGGGAACTCCTACAGCTGATAAACACCTTCAGCAAAGTGGCTAGATGCAAAATTAACTAAAAAAAGAAAATCAGTAGCCCTCTTGTAGACAAAAGACAAAAGGATTGAGTAAGAAATTAGGGAAACAATACCCTTCACAATAGCCACAAAAGATATAAAGTACCTTGGTGTGACCCTAACCAAGGAAGTCAAAAATGTGTATGAAAAAAATTTCCAGTCTCTGAAGAAAGAAATAGAAGAAGATATCAGAAGAGGGAAAGATCTCCCATGCTCATGGCTTCGCAGGATTAACATAGTAAAAATGGCCATTTTACCAAAAGCAATCTACAGATTCAATGCAATTCCCATCAAATTACCAACACAATTCTTTTCAGACCTTGAAAGAAGAATTCTCAACTTCATATGGAATAACAAGAAACCCAGAATCGCTAAAACAATCCTCTACAATAAAAGATCCTCTGGAAATCTGTAATTTCAAGCTACACTATAGAGCAACAGCAGTAAAAAACTGCATGGTACTGGCATAGAAAGGGACTGGTGGATCAATGGAACCGAATAGAAGACCCAGAAATAAACCCACACACTTATGGACACCCGATTTTTTACAAAGATACCAAAACTGTACAAGAAGTTAAGCAGCAATAAATTAAGTGATCCAATTTTTTAAAATGGGGCAGAGAGACACTTAAAGAAATACTCAATGTTCTTAGTCATCAGGGAAATGCAAATCAAAACAACCCTGAGATTTCACCTTACACCCATCAGAATGGCCAAGATCAAAAACTCAAGTGACAACACATGGTGGTGAGGATATAGAGAAAGGGGAACTCTCCTCCATTGCTGGTGGGAATGTAAACTTGTACAACCACTCTGGAAATCAATTTGGCACTTTCTCAGACAATTAGGAATAGTGCTACGTCAAGATCCAGCTATACCACTACTAGGCAATATCCAAAAGATGCTCAAATATACAACAAGGACATTTGTTCAAACATGTTTGTAGCAGCTTTATTTGTAATAGTCTGAAGCTGGAAAGAACCCAGATGTCCCTCAACACAGGAATGGATACAGAAATTGTGGTACATTTACACAATGGAATACTACTCAGCAATTAAAAACAATAAAAGTATGAACATTGCAAGCAAATGGTGGGAACTTGAAAAGATCATCCTGAGTGAGTTATCCCAGAAGCAGAAAGACACACATGGTATATACTCTCTCATTAGTGGATATTAGGCATATAATATAGGATAAACATACTAAAATCTGTACACCTAAAAAAGCTAAGCAAGAAGGAGGACTCTGAGTAAGATGCTCAATCTTCATTCACAAAGGCAAAGAAGATGGACGACATCAGAAGAGGAAGAAAACAGGGAACACAGGAGCCTACCACAGAGGGCCTCTGAAAGACTCTATCCAGTGGGGTGTTAAAGCAGATGCTGAGACTCATAACCAAACTTTGGGCAGAGTTCAGAGAATCTTATGAAAGAAGTGGGAGAGAGAAATACCTGGAGGGGACAGGAGCTCCACAAGGAGAGCAACAGAAGCAAAAAGTCTGGGCACAGGGGTCCTTTCTGAGACTGATACTCCAGCCAAGGACCATTCATGGAGATAACCTAGAACCCCTGCACAATGTAGCCCATGGCAGCTCAGTGTCCAAGTGGGGTCCATAGTAATGGGAATAGGGACTGTCTCTGACTTGAACTGATTGGCCTGCTCTTTGATTACCTCCCCCTCAGTGGGGAGCAGCCTTGCCAGGCCACAGAGGAAGACAATGCAGCCACTCCAGATGAGACCTGATAGACTAGGGTCAGATGGAAGGGGAGGAGGACCTCCCTATCAGTAGACTGGGGGAGGGGCATGGGTGGAGAAGAAGGAGGGAGAGTGGGATTGGGAGGGGAAGAAGGAGAGGGCTACAGGTGGGATACAAAGGGAATAAACTGTAATAAAAATTAAAAAATAAAATAATTTTTAAAATTAAAAAAATTAAAAATTAAAAAATAAAGAAGGGATGGAGAGCAGGTAATATGCATGCAGTTCTGTTCTCTGTTGAACTGTGTGGCCTTAGATACCACTAATAGGAAGGGACCAGTGTCCCAGATAGGAAACCCAGCCCTTTGCCCCCTCCTGGCCTCAGCTCCTGCTTAGCAATGATCCTATAAGCCTCATACAGCACTGATGTGGAAAGAAGGCCAGAGAGCTCATGCCTCCCACTCCAGGACAACCATGTGCAACTCTTTTTCTTTCCAAAACAGGGTCTCCATGTAGCCCCGGATGGCTTTGAACTCAAGATCCTCCTCCTTCAGCCACCATGGTGTTGGAATTATAGGCCCAGTTCAGATGATTCTTTGCAAAGTTCCCACATTTCATACTTGCTAGGTCTAGGAGCACAAACCAGTGTATACCTGCCAGGCCGCTGACCCAGACATTCTGGAGTTGAAGATGCGCCTTAATGTCCTGAATGGCTCCGAGCTCCCCTCCAGAATACCAGGAACATATCGGCTATTAATTGTGGTCAGTTCAAAGCAGACTCTGAGGCAAGTTCCAGGCTGGGCAGAAACCCCCAGCTCAAGTAAAAGGAACAGCCTGAAGGTGTCCTCTGGCCACCTGTGCCCTCACAGATGGCAATAAAACCCCGGCAGGGTCTAAGAAATGTCAGCCTGAAACTGTAAAAAGTCCTCTTTGTCGTTGTTTCTGTCCCAGCTGGAGCAGAGGCTGGTGAGGCCCTCTCGATGGCTGCCAGGAGGCAGGGTCTGTGTTTGAAGAGCTGCAGTTATCCTGGCTGCCTTTTTGGCTTTTCTTTAAACAATGAAGTAGACCAAAGGTATTTCGGCCCCTCCCAGAGAGGAGGCAGAAGAGCTGGTGTGGTCAGGGAACATTCCTTTAGTCACCTGAAGAACCCTCCAAAGTGTCCCTCAAATTCCTGTCAGACCTCTTGTGTGGGAGGTGTCCCTCCCCTTCCTCAGAGGCCTGTCTCCTTCCTGCTGAGTGAGAGGAATGGCTTTTTCATACCTACCTAGTCTAGACAGGGTACCAGGGGAAAGGCCTTCTCTGAAGGGATGCTCTTGGGGTGGGGAGGGGAGCTCTGCGGGGAACAACTCAACATTAGGTCATCTTTGGTGCAGCCTCTAGTTAACACACTTAGCACCCCCATGGGCACCTCTTTCGCAGCTCTCACGGCTTTTTTTTTTTTACATTTACCTTATTTGTGCATATTTTACAAATGCAAATTATCCCCATAATGATTGTCTAATTTATAGAATTATGTGTGTTCAGGGCAGGGGTAGGGCCTTGGCTCCCCCGACCCCCACACACTCATGTGATGAGTTCATTCCCAGTCTCCGCTGTTCCTCAG
>JAQQSO010004246.1:0-12941 GCA_028658305.1 Pachyuromys duprasi | reverse complement strand
TATGTATCTGTGAACACTGTTCTCTAGTACACATCACTGAGGTAAACTCTTTTTTTTATTACTTGATTAATTCACTTTACATCCCTATCACAGCCCCTATTGCAGTCCCCTCCCTCTTCTTCTCCTGATCCCATCCTCTCTCTTCCTCCCTCTCACCTCTCCTAGATAAGGGGCGCCCTGACCCATCCACCCCAGCTCATCAAGTGGCATCAGGACTGAGTGTGTCCTCTTCCCCGGTGGCCTGACAAGGCAGCCCTGCCAGGGGATAGTGATCAGAAAGCAAGCATCAGAGTCCATGTCACAGACAGCTCCTGTTACCTTTACTTGGGAACCGACATGAAGCCTGAGCTGCCCACCAGCTACATCTGTGCAGGATGCCTAGGTCCAGTCCACACATGGTTTTTGGTTGATGCTTCAGTCTCCACAAGTCCCTCTGGGCCCTGAATAGTTAGCTCTGTTGGTCTTCTTACAGAGCTCCTGTCACTTCCAGACCCTTTTTTCTTTCCTCCCACTTTTCCACAAGACTCTATGTGTATCCCAATGTTTGGCTTTGAGACTTGGCATCTGTTTTGAGGTACTGCTGTGTGGAGCCTCTCAGAGGACAGCTAGGTTAGACTCTTGTTTGAGAGCATAGCAGAATATTGTTAATAGTGTCAGGGGTTGGCTCTCTCCCATGAGGTGTGTCTCAGGTTGGGTCAGGCTCTTCTCTGCTCTATCTTTATCCCTGCACATCTTGGAGGCAGGGTAAATTTTCTGTTAATGTTTTTGTGGATGCATTGGTGATCCCCTCCCTCCACTAGGAGTCCTGTGGAGTTAGAAGGTGTCCTCTTCAGTCTCCATGACACCTGCTACTAGGAGTCTCAGCTACAGTTACCCCCATTTACTCCCAGAAGCTTGTCATGGAGATGCTCCTACCCAGAGTTACTCTTGTCTCTGCAGGCTCTCTATCCTTCCTACCCTGCTCTCTCTAGGTCTGTTTTCCATCCGCATTTCTCTCTGGGCTCCTTCTCCTAACTTGTTCACTCTCTTCAGTCACCTATGCTGTTTATTTTATTTCTCTTTCTGAGTGAGATTAAGCATTCTCCCTTGTATCATCCTTGTCACTTATCTTCTTTGGGTCAGTGAATTGTAGCGTGGTTATCCTGTCTCTATGACTAAAATCTGCTCATAAGTGAGTACTTACCATGTGTGTCTTTCTGCTTCTGGATTACCTCACTCAGGATGATCTTTCCTAGGTTCATCTGCTTGCCTGAACATTGAATGATTTCCTTGTTATTAATAGCTGAGTAGTATTTCATTGTGTAAATGGAATTTCTTTATCCATTCTTCAGTTGAGGGATATTTATGTTGTTTACAGTTTCTGGCTATTATGAATAAATCTGCTATGAATATAGTTGAGCAAGTGTTATTGTGGAATGGTAGAAAATATTTTGGGTAAACGTCCAGGAGTGGTGTAGCTGGGTCTTGAGGTAGAGCTATTCCCAGTTTTCTGAGAAATCAACTTTTTGAAGCCAGGTTTTCTACTGTACCTTTTGTGACATGAGATATCACAAGCTGATTTTTGCTGCTCCAACTTTCACTCATGCTTTTGATATTTAGTTAGTGAAATGTCCAGGTGCAGGTCACAAGCTTGAGTCTGTCCAGAAGATTTTAGAATCACAGCCAGCATTGTTTGCCCTTGTGGAGCTTACAACTGCTGTGGTGTGCTCTCTCAAGGTCCAATAGATGTCCCAATGAGACCAGGATCCATATATCTGTGCTTTCTGTGGTACTGAGCAAGAGAGGCCCCAGATTAGAAGAAAGAGGGGAATGGCAGTCAGCACTATGCTTCAGGAGTCTGAGGCTGTGACTCTGGGTCTCTCCTGCACTGATCCTCAGTGGGAATGATGGCCGCTGGGAGAACAGGCAGGGGTAAGATGATCAATAGTCACCTAGAAATACAACGGGGATCAACATTGGAAGTAGGAGAAAATAAGTAACAGGACAGGAGCCTACCACAGAGGGCCTCTGAAAGACTCTACTTAGCAGTATATCAGAGCAGATGCTGAGACTCATAACCAAACCTTGGGCGGAGTATAGGGAATCAGATGAAAGAAGGGGGAGTTAGTATGACCTAGTGGGGACAGGAGACCCACAAGGACCAAATATATCAGGGCACAGGGTTCTTATATGAGACTGTTTCTCCAATCAAGGACCATGCATGGATACAACCTATAATCCCTGCTCGGGTGTAGCCCATAACAGCTCAGTATCCAAGTGGGTTCCCTAGTAAGGGATACAAGAATTATTTCTGACATGAACTCAATGACTGGCTCATTGAGCTTCCCCTCCCCAATGAGGAAGGAGCAGCCTTGCTAGGCCACAGATAAGGACATTGCAGCCAGTCCTGAGGATACCTGATAAGCTAGGATCTGAGGGAATAGAAGGAGGATCTCCCCTATCAGTGGAGCTGAAAGGGGCAGGGAGGAAATGAGGGAGGGAGGGAGAGATTGGGAAGGAAAGAGGGAGGGGGCTACAGGTGGGCTACAAGTGAATGACCTGTGATTAAAATAAAAAATAAAATATAAATTAAAAAAGAATGGTGACTCCTTTCTGTTTAAAGTTAGCAATCCCATTTTTCTTTATTGATATTGTTGCTCATTACACAGCATGCTTGTGTAATCTTATGTGTTTCCCCTTCTGATTGAAAAGCTATCATTTAAAAAAAAACAGTTTTTAATTTTCCAAGCTTCTACTCAAATACTGCTTAGAGCAGTGGTTTTGCAGCTCCCCAGAGTGTCTTTAAGTTATTTAAATGAGGGTCATTAAATGGTTCCAATTTTTGAAGTAAAATTAATATTAATTCACTTTAATATTGAAATAAATGCACCTCAGAAGCACTCACCTGTCAGAGAACACATCTGATCTCATAAAGCTAGTCTTCACTTTTACTTCCAAATTTTATATCAGATGGACAGTAGCTAGACAGTATAGTTAAGGTACAGTTTATGAAACAGATGGAAAAACTGATAAATCTCAGTCTAAAAACTAAAATGTAACATTCAAGGCTTTTGGCTTTAATTTTCTGTTGAAAAAAGTGCCTCAATGGATAGATATAACTTTTGACACATCAGGCCCGATGCAAGTTGATGAGCTGGGGTGTATGGGAATGGGAGTTCCCCTTTTTCTCAGGAAAAGAGGAGAAGGGAAGGAAGATGGGACAGGATAGAGAGGAGAGATGGGGCTACAACAAGGATATAAAGTGAATAAAATAATAATAAAAAACCAAAAGAATTATAAAGTGAAAGTTGCTCATTAGCAACCCTGCAGAGAATTTTGGTCCAAATATGGCAGTGGCCACCATGCAAGGTATCTGAACAGCAGCAGAGCAGTGAGAGCAGGGTGATCAGCAGGCTTTACTGGAGACCCCCAAACCTCCAACATCTATGTTTCTCAGGTGAGAGGAGAATCCTTGGGGATAATCGAAGGTCCATCTTCAGGCCACCCGGTTAATACCAGGAAATATTTCCAGGTTCCCATTCAGCACTGCTGCAGCCCTAGGCCACCTGTCCAAACTCACCATCTGTGGATACCTTCCTAGGATCAACAGCAGAGCTGACCTATGGCTCTGAACCTATAACCTTAAACCACCCACTGTCCAAGCAATTGTCCTTCTCCCCATGGAGGCCTGTGGAGCACTGGAGCAGCATTAGGCTTAGAGATCTTTCTGCGTGCTCCCCAGCAGCCTAGCTCACCTTAATCAAAAAATAAAAAAGAAAATAAAATAAGGCTAGAACAACCAGTGAACCCAGCAGAGATGAGCCAAGCTTGGGACCCAAATCCCATCCTCCACCATCTTAAAGAAGCCTGTGGAACACTGGAGCAACTCTAGACTCCGAGATATTTCCTCCTCTGCCGCAGCTACCAGGGTCACAAACAGTGAACTAGCAGAAACAGTGAATCCAGGGGAGACTACGCAAGACTCCAGAGACTGGTCGATCCAGTCTACATTACAGGCTCCAGGAATATTCAGTGAAGGCTGCAGACAACCT
Source organism: Pachyuromys duprasi (assembly GCA_028658305.1). NCBI lineage: Eukaryota > Metazoa > Chordata > Mammalia > Rodentia > Muridae > Pachyuromys > Pachyuromys duprasi. Next base: position 8,910 of record JAQQSO010004246.1, on the reverse strand, counting down.
GATGGCTAGTGACCTGCATGAGAATACAGGCAACATAACCTAGGAGATCATGATTTCACAAGAATCTCCAAAAATCAATGAATATTCTACTGCAGCTACAACACAGGAAAATGATCTTAAATCTAAAACTATGCAGTTATTCGAGGCACATAAAGAAGAAGTGAACAAAAAAATAGAGGCCATCATGGACAGACAGGAATCCACATTCAAACAGTTGAAGGAAATGGTGCAAGACATGAAAACAGAATTAGAATCAATAAAGAAAACACAAACAGAGAAAACCGTGGAGTTGAAGAACTTAGAGAAGAGATCAGGAACCATAAAGGAAAGTATCACCAACTGAATACAAGAAAATGAAGAATCTCAGGTGCTGAAGATACAATTGCAGAAATTGATACATCTCTCAAAGAAAAAATAAAATCAGGAAAATTTCAAACACAAAACATCCAAAAAATTAAAGAACCATGAAGAGATGAAACCTAAGAACAGGAATAGACAAAAAAAAAAAAAAATATTCTAGGCTACAAGGCCCAGAAAAGATTTTCAAGAAAATCATAGAAAAAAAAATCCCCCAACCTTAAGAAAGAGATGCCCATAAACACACAAGAGGCTTACAGAACACCAAATAGACTAGGCCAGAAAAGAAATTCCTCCCTCCTGATAATAATTAAAACAATAAATCTACAGAACAAAGAAAAAAAAAAGGCCAAATAACATATAAAGGCAGACTTATCAGAACCACACCAGACTTCTCAACAGAGACTATGAAAGTCAAAAGGGCCTGGGCAGATATCTTGTAGATCCTTAGAGATCACAGATGCCAACCCAGAATACTATATCCAGCAAAACTTTCAATCAGCCTAGATGGAGAAAAAAAAACATTTCATGACATAACTAAATTTAAACAATACATATGCAGTAATTCAGCCCTACAGAATATACTAGAAGGTAAACTCCAACCCAACGAAATCAACTACATCTAAGAAAACACAGGATAAAGGTACCATCACAACAACAACAACAACAACAAAAAAACAAATACACAATTCCACCAATTCCACAATAAAAGGAACTAACAATCATTGGTCACTAATACCTATTAACATCAATGGAGTCAACTCTCCAATAAAAAGACACAGACTAACAGATTGGATATGGAAACAGGATCCAACATTCTGCTGCATTCGAGAAACACACCTCTGTAAGAAAGACACTACCTCAAGTAAAGGACTGGGAAAAGATTTTCCAAGCAAACTGACCCAAGAAGCAAGCTGGAGTAGCCATCCTAAATACCTAAAAAAAGAAAAAAAAAAAGACTTTCAGCCAAATTTAACAAAAAGAGATAGAAAGGGCCACTTCATTTTTATCAAAGAATAAATCCATCAAAAGGACATCACAATCCTGAACATCTCTGCACCAAACACAAGGGCTTTCGCATTTGTCAAAGAAACATTATTGAAGCTTAAATCATAAAAAGATTCCAACACATTGATAGTGGGAGACTTCAACACCACACTCTCACCAAGGAACAAATCATTGAGACAGAAGCAAAATAGGAAAATAATGACACAGAGGTTCTAAATCAAGCAGAGCTAATAAATGTCTACAACCAAACACAAAATAGTATAACTTCTTCTCAGTCCCTCAGGATACCTTCTCCAAAACTGACCATATAATAGGGTACAAAGCAAACTTCAACAGAAGATTGAAATAATCCCTTATATCATTTTAGACCACTGTGGTCTAAAACTAGACAATAACAAAATAATAAAAATCCTAAACACACATGAAAACAACTCTACTCATTGACAACTTGGTTCAGGGAGGATATTAAGAAAAAAATTTAAGACTTTCTAGAATTCAAGGAAAATGAGGGTACAATTTACCCTACATTACGGGACACAATGAAAGCAGTGCTAAGAGGAAAGTTCATAGCACCAAGTGCCTTCAGAAGGAAATTCAAAGCATCTCATACAAGCAACTTCACAACATACCTGAAAGCACAAGAGAAGGAAAGAAAGAAAGAAAGAAAGAAAGAAAGAAAGAAAGAAAGAAAGAAAGAAAGAAAGAAAAGCAGACACACCCAAGAGAAGCAGAAGTCTGGAAATAATCAAACTTGGCGCTAAAATAAATAAATTAGAAACAAAGAGAACAATTCAAAGAATCAACAAAACCAATAGCTGGTTCTTAGAGAAAATCAACAAGATAGACAAACCCTCAGCCAAACTCACTAAAAGGCAGAGAGATACTGTCCAAATCAACAAAATCAGAAATGAAAAGGGGGACAAAACAACAGACACCGAGAAAATCCAAAGAATCATTAGGTCCTGCTTCAAAAGCCTATATGCAACAAAATTTAAAAATGTAAGTGAAATGAACAATTTTCTTGGTAGATTCCATTAACCAAAGCTGAATCAAAATCAGGTAAATAGATAGATTAAACAGTCCTATATCTACTAAGGAAACAGAGGCTGTCATCAAAATATCCCATCAAACAAAACAAAACAAAACAAAGCAAAAAAACCAAAAAAACCAAAAAAACCAAAACACTCCAAGGTCAGATTGTTTCAGTACAGAATTCTGCTAGACCTTCAAAGAAGAGCTAATACCAATACTCTTAAACCTATTCCACAAAACAGAAGGAACCTTACCAACCTCATTCTTTAAGGCCACAGTTACCTTGATACCTAAACAGCACAAAGACCCAACAAAGAAAGAGAACTTCAGACCTATCTTTCTTATGAATATCGGTACAAAAATAACTTAGTAAATTACTCACAAACTTCTTCAGTTCTTTATATATTCTGGATATTAGCCCTCTGTCAAATGTAGGATTAATGAAGATCTTTACCCAGTCTGTAGGCTGTTGTTTTGTCCTGAATTCAGTGTCCTTTGCTGAACAGAAGTTTTAAGTTTCATGAGGTCCCGTTTATTGATTTTTGATCTTAGAACCTGTGTTGTTGGTTCTGTGTTCAGGAAGTTGTCTCCTATGCCAGTAAGGTCAAGGTTCTTCCCAAGTTTTTCTTCTAATGGATTTAATGTGTCTGGTTTTATGTTGAAGTATTTGATCCACATGGACTTTAACATTGTACAGGGTGACAAATATGGGTCTATTTGAATTTTCTACATGCAGACATCCAGTTAGACCAGCACCATTAGTTGAAGATGTTGTCTTTTCTCCATTGTATGGTTTTGGCTTTCTGGACAAAGCCAAGTTTCTGTAGGTGTGTGGGTTTATTTCTGGGTCTTCAATTCGATTCCATTGATCCACCAGTCTGTTTCTATGCCAGTACCATGCCATTTTTATTATTGTAGCTCTATAGTACAGATTGCAATTAGCATTGGAGATAGCTCCAGAAGATTTTTTAATGTATAGGGTTGTTTTAGCTATACTGGGCTTTTTGTTTTTCCATAGGAAATTGAGAATTGTTCGTTCAAGGTCTTTAAAAAATTGTGGTGGTACCCTGATAGTTTTAACAGGCCTCAAAATCCTTATATTTTATATGATTCATGACATACATATATGACGTTCCATAATCCAGTCATTCTTATAAACATTGACTCAAAAATATTCAATAAAATACTCACAAACTAAATCCAAGAACATATTGAAGAGACCATCCACCAAGACCAAGTAGGCTTCATCGCAGGTAGGTAAGGGTGGTTCAACATAAGAAAATCCATTAATGTAACCTACCATATAAACAAACTGAAAGAAAAAAACAAACACACATAATCATCTTCTTAGATGCTGAAAAACCATTTGACAAAATTCAACACCCATTCATATTTAAAGATTTGGAGAGGTCAGGGATACAAGGCACATGCCTAAACACAGTAAAAGCAATATACAGCAAGCCTATAGCCAACATCAAACTCAATGGAGAGAAACTTAAATCAATCCCACTGAAAGCAGGAACAAGGCAAGGCTGCCCACTCTTTCCTCATCTCTTCAAAATAGTTCTTGAAGTCCTTGCCCGAGCAATAAAACAACTAAAGGAGATCTAGGGGCTAGGAAAGAAGAAGTGAAACTATCACTATTTGCAGATGATATGATAGTATACGAGTGACCCCAAAAATTCTCTTCTACCAGAGAACTCCTTCAGCTAATTAACACTTTCAGCAAAGTAGTTGGATAAAAATTAACTCAAAAACATCAGTACTCCACCCCCCCAGTATACAAAAGATGAAAGGGATGAGAAAGAAATTAGGGAAACAACACCCTTCACAACAGCCACAAATAACATAAAGTGCTTTGGTGTGACTCTAGCCAAACATGTGAAATACCTGTATGAAAAAGACAAAACAAAACAAAACCTTCAAGTCTCTGAAAAAAAGAAATTGATGAAGATATCAAAAGATAGAAAGATCTTCCATGCTCATGGATAAACATAGTAAAAATGGTTATCTTACCAAAAGCAATCTACAGATTCAGTGCAATTCCCATCAAAAAAACCAACACAATTTTTTACAGACCTTGAAAGAACAATTTGATATGGAAAAACAAAAATCCAAGAAAAACTAAAACAATCGTGTACAAAAAAAAAAGAAGAAGAAAAGATCTTCTAGCAGTGTCTCCATCCCTGATCTCAAGCTGTACTATAGAGCAACAATAATAGAAATGACATTTTACTGGCATAGAAACAGGCTGCTGGTTCAAAGGAATTGAATCAAGGATCCAGAAATAAACGCACACAACTACAGAAACTTGAGTTTTGACTAAGAAGTCAAAACCATACAATGGAAAAAAGATATCACCTTCTCAGGAAAGACCCCTGTGCTCAGATTTTTTGGTTCTGTTGCTCTCCTTGTGGAGCTCTCATCCTTGCCAGATCTTACTATTTCCCACTTCTTTCATAAGATTCCCTGCACTCTGCCCAAAGGTTGGCCGTAAGTCTCAGCATTTGCTTTGATAGTTTGCAGGGCAGAGCCTTTCAGAGGCCCTCTGTGGCAGGCTCTCCTACCTTGTTCCCTGTTTTCTCCTTCTTCTGATGTCCATCCTCTTTGCCGTTCTAGATGGGGACTGAGCATTTTAGCCAGAGTCCTCCCTCACCAAGTACCATGCATAGAGATAACCTAGAACTCCTGCACAGATGTAGCCCATGGCAGCTCAGTGTCCAAGTGGGTTCCATAGTAATGGGAACAGGGACTGCCTCTGACATGAACTGATTGGCCTGTTCTTTGATCACCTCTCCCCCAGGGGGAAGCAGCCTTACCAGGCCACAGAGCAGCCACTCCTGATGAGACCTAATAGACTAAGATCAGAAGGAAGAAAAAGACCTCCCCTATCACTGGACTTTGGGAGGGGCATGCGTGGAGAAGGAGGAGGAAGGGAGGTTTTGAGAGGGGAGGAGGGAGGGTGCTACAGGGAAGATATAAAGTGAATAAAGTGTCATTAATAGAAAAATTTTTAAAAAAGATATCATCTTCAACAAATAGTGCTCTAACTGTATATCTACATGTAGAAAAATGTAAATAAACCTCTATTTATTACCCTGCACAAAAGTAAAGTCCAAGTGGATCAAATACTTCAACATAAAACCTGACTAAATCAGTTAGAAGAAAAATTGGGGAAGAGCCTTGACCTCCTTGGCACAGGAGACAATTTCCTGAACAGAACACTAACAGCACATGCTCTAAGATCAACAACCAATAGATGGGACCTCATGAAACTGAAAAGCTTCTGTACAGCAAAGGACATGTCATCAGAACAAAATGACAGCCTACACTATGGGAAAAGATCTTCATCAATTTTATATCTGACAGAGGAATAATATCCAGAATATATAAAGAACTGAAAAAGTTAAATACCAACAAACCAAATAATCCAAATAAAATAGGGTACAGAGCTAAACAGAGAATTCTCAACAGAGGAATATCAATGGAAGAGAAATACTTAAAGAAAAGCTGTATATCCTCAATCATCTGAGAAATTAAAATCAAAATGACCCCAAGATTCCAACCCACACCTATTAGAATGGATTAAAAAAAAACCTCAAGGAATGATACATGCTGGAGAGGTTGTGGAGAAAGGGGAACCCTCCTCCATTGCTACTTGGAATGTAAACTTGTACAACCACTTTGGAAATCAATCTGGTGCTTTCCCAGAAAATTAGGAATAGTGCTACCTCAAGATCCAGCTATAACACTCCTAGGCATATACCCAAAATATGCTCAGGTACACAACAAGGACATTTGCTCAAATTTGTTCATAGCAGCTTTATTCATAATAGCCAGAATCTGGAAACAAACTGGATGTCCCTCAATGGAGGAATGGATACAAAAATCATGGTACAACTATTCAGCAATTAAAAACAAAAGAATAAAAAAAAAAACCACCAAAAACAAACAACCAAACAACCAACCAAAGAAACAAACAAAAGAAACCCCAAAGAAATCATGAAATTTGCAGGCAAATGATGGGATCTAGAAAAGATCATCCTGTGTGAGTTAACCCAGTTGCAGAAAGACACATATGACCTGTACTCACTTATAGGTGGATAGTAGCCATATAATATAGGATAAATATACTAAAATCTATAGTCCTAAAGAAGCTAAACAATAAGTAGGACCCTATGAAAGAGGCTGAAACTTCACTCAGAAGAGCAAACAGAACAAACACTGGAAGTAGGAGAAGAAAAGGAACAGGAAGTCTTCCACAAGGGGCCTCCGGAAGACTACCCATCAGGGTATCAAAGGAGATACTGAGATTCTTAGTCGAACTTTGGGCAGAGCACAGAAAACCTTATGGTAGGAAATGGAGATAGAAAGACCTGGAGGGGACAGGAACTCCACAATGAGACCTACAGAGCCAAAAATCCTGGGCCCTGCAGAGACAGATACTCCAACCAAGGATGTGTGTGGAGAGGACCTAGATCCCCTGCTGAGAGGAAGCCCATAGGCTGCTCAATTTCAAAGTGTCCCCTAGTAAGAGGAATGTGGGCTGTCTCTGACTTGAACTCAGTGGCTGGCTCCTTGATCACCTCCCCCTGGGAGGTGCAGCCTTGCCAGGCCACAGAGGAAGATGATGCAACCAGCCTTGATAAGACCTGATAGGCTAAAGTCAGATAGAAGGGGAGGTGTCTCCCCTATCAATGGAGAAAAAGGGGACATAAGGGGAGAAAAGGGAACAAGGGTGAGACTGAGAGGAGGTAAGAGAGGGGGCTACAGCTGGGATACAAAGTGAATAAATAGAAAGAAAAAGAAAGAAAGGAAGGAAGGAAGGAAGGAAGGAAGGAAGGAAGGAAGGAAGAAAGGAAGAAAATGTGTCTGTGTCAAAATAATAATAATAAAAAAAACAAGACCATATGTGAGAAACTCAGAGATTACTGTGGGTTTTAGTGAACAAAATCAATGCTAAAAACAAAAATTAAAAATAAGGTATATAGCATTTCCATAGCTCTCTGTCTATCTTTACAGGTGGCCACTTTGAATACATCTCCTTTGTTTGTGTTGCACTATCTGTGTGTTTCACCCATGTGAACTGAGACACTCAACATGGTAGCCAGGAATCAGAGAGAATACAGTTGAATCTGTGAGCTAAAACATAAGTGACAAGTTTACTCAAGACATAGCACAAAACAACTTGCAGCAAGAACCATTACTAAGAGCTATACAGCAACAAACCTTACCTAGGAGGAATAATGGCTACTAACTCACCTTGTGTGCATCAGATTTGAGGTCCTAAACAGTGTCTCAAAGCCATGAATGAATAAACAGTTTAGAATTTTAAAATTGGAAGAGAGAGATTAGTATTATCTATCAATACATAGATGCCTTAAAAATGTATGAATTACCCATGGAAGATATAGCATGGAGTCATAAAACATATAGAAAAATGACACTAAGATAAACAATTCACTTAGAAACTTAAAGAGCTTCATGAAATTTAGCTAGATGATAAATATATCATTAATTGGTTATTCTAATTATAGTATACCTGAATATACAAGTTAAAATTATAATAAAAATCACCATATTTTATTACAAAATTTAGAAGTCTGATAATATCAAGTATGGATGAAGTATGGAATATTTGGAACTGTATCAATTTGGGTTTGTCATACAAAATTGATGATACTCTACTACCATGCATACAAAGACAAGAAACAGTTGGACAATTTAAAAGGAAATTATGTGCAACTACAGAAATAAGTTTAATAAACATGAAATATGAGAGGCCAAGAAGAATAAAATCCAAGGAACATATAAACAAATGTCAAATCTGTTTTTTAATGAAGTGAATTTATATTAAGATGAGTTGATATTTATGTTGCTAAAGTTTGTAATTTCAGGGGCTGCTGTGTGGTTCAGTGGCAAGGCACTTGAGTAGCATGCACAAGGTCCTGGGATACATGACCAGCAACATAAAAATACAACTCAATAAAATAATATTAATAAAGATTGAAAATTGAATATATTGTCAATTTTTACTTACTTTTATAGGATTAATGTTATCACAATAAAATAAAAATAGTAAAGATTAAAAATTAAACATGACATCAATATTTATCCAGTTTTTATCAGACTAATGTTATCACAATAAAATTAGTGAAGATTAAAAATTAAATACCACGACAAATTTTATAGTTTTTATGAGAGTAATGTTATCACACTACTGATGGAACTTTCAATGAAATCCATCTTTCTAGAATGTTCCAAGGAACATGACCTTAGTTTGAATTAATAATCAATGCACTCCACAAACACCAAATAGATCAGGGCTATTTATGAGACTGTTTCTCCAACCAAGGACCATGTATGGATATAACCTAGAACCTCTGCTCAGATGTGGTCCATGGTAGCTCATTATCCAAATAGGTACCTTAGTAAGGGGAACAGGGACTATTTCTGTCATGAACTCAATGGCTGGCCCTTCGACCCTCCCCCCCCCCCCCCGAGGGAGGAGCA
>JAQQSO010004244.1:0-12942 GCA_028658305.1 Pachyuromys duprasi | reverse complement strand
GGGAGGAGGGAGATGAGGGAGGGAGTGGGAGGGTGGGAGGGAATGAGGGAGGAGGCTAAGCCTGGTATGCAAAGTACCTAACCTGTGATTGATATAAAAATAAATAAATTAATAAAAAAGATGCTATCTTTTTTCTATGCTATGGTTTTGGCTTCTTTGTCAAAAATCAAGTTTTCATAGGTGTGCGGGTTTATTTCTGTGTCTTCTATTTGATTCCATTGATCCAACATTCTGTTTCTATGCCAGTACCATGCAGTTTTTATTAAGGTTGCTCTGTAGTACAGCTTGAGATCTGGGATGGAGATACCTCTAGATGATCTGTTATTTACAGATTTTTTTTTTAGTTATTCTGAGTTTTTGTTTTTCCATACAAAATTGAGAATTGTTCTTTCAAGATCTGTAAAGAATTGCATTAGTATTTTGATGGGAATTGCATTGAATCTATAGATTGCTTTTGGCAGGATTGCCATTTTCACTATGTTAATCCTACCGACCTATGAGCATGGAGATTTTTCCATCTTCTGATATATTCTTCAATTTTTTTCTTCAGAGACTTGAAGTTTTATTTTTTTTCATAAAGGTCTTTAACTTCCTTGGTATATAGGAGGGTTACTGATTTTTGAGTTAATTTTGTATCTAACCACTTTGCTGAAGGTATTTATTAGCTGAAAGATTTCTCTGGTAGAATTTTACAGCCATGTTCATAAGGAATTTGGTCTGTAATTCTCTTTCTTTATTGAGTCTGTAAATAGTTTGGCTATCAGATTAACTGTGAATTCATAAAGTGAATTGGGCTATGTTTTTTCTGTTTCTATTTTGTGGAATAATTTGAGGAATATTGGCAGTAATTCTTTGAAAGTCTCGTCGATTTCTGTGCTAAAATCATCTGGCCCTGGAGTTTTCTTGTCTTTTAATAACTGCTTTTATTTTACTAGGGGTTATAAATCTATGCCAATTGTTCATCTGATCTTGATTAAACTTTGGCATGTGATACCTATGGAGAACATTATCCTTTTCTTTTAGGTCTCTAGTTTTGGAGAGTACAGACTTTTAAAGTATGACCTTATGATTTTCTGGATTTCTTCAATGTCTATTATTATGTCCCACTTTTTGTTTCTGATTATGTTAATTTGGATATTTCTTCTCTGTGTTTTATTTAATGTTAAAGGATTGTCTATTTTGTTGATTTTCTCAAAGATCCAACTCTTTTCATTGATGCGTTGTATTAGTCTTTGTTGCTTTTTTATTGATTTCAGCCTTGAGCTTAATTATTTCCTGTTGTTTACTTCTCTTGATATGATTACTTTGTTTTGTTCTAGATCTTCCAGGTGTGTTGTTAAGTTGTATGAGCTCTCTCCACCTTTTCTTTTTTTAATGTTGGTACTCAGTGCTACGAACTGTCTTCTTAGCATGTATATTATGTCCCATAATGTTGGGTATGTGTGTATTCATTTTTATTGAATTCTAGAAAGTCTTTATTTCTTTATTTTTTTCCTTGACCCAGTGGTCATTGAGTAAAGAGTTGTTCAGTTTCCATGAGTTTATAAGCTTTCTATTGTTTCTGTTGTTCGTATCCTGCTTTATTCTGAGGTAGTTTGATAGGATACAGAGAGTTATTTCAATTTTCTTGTGTCTCTTGAGTCTTGCTTTGTGTCCAAGTATGTGGTTAATTTTGGAGAAATTTCATGATATTCTGAGAAGATATTTTGTGTTTGGGTGAAATATTCTGGAGGTATATTTTGGGTCCATTTGGTTTCTAATATATTTAGTTCCATTCTGTTAATCTGTGTCTTTTTATTGGGGAACTGAGGCCATTGATATTGAGATACATCAATGACTAGTGATTGTTGATTTCTGTTATTTTGTTGGGAATCCAAGAAACATGATCTATGAAGAAGAAGGCAAATATAAACAATGAGAACAAATTTTTAGAAGGATGTCTGATGAAAACGTGTTTTATTTGGCCTATTGCAAACCAAAAGCAGGAAACATTTTCTAGGAAAACAAAGGGACAAGCTTTAACAGGAAGAGAAGGGTGTGAGTGAAATGGCCTATGTTAAAAGTGTAACATCACATTTGACTCCACGGGACTCTAAAATGTGAATAGTAGCAGTGTCCAGCAGATGCTTTGAAAAAAAAAAAACATGGAGGTTCCAAAACTATCTGAATTCCCATGGTGTCATACAAAAACAACAACAATGTTCTTTTTTTCAATAGGATTTTAACATACCTATGAAGATGTTTTCCCCTAACTAAAAATGGCTGTGCACTGTAGACTGAATGAACAAGAACATTTGAGGACATAGGGGACACCAGCTCATATTTCAGTCATTGTTTCAGTGGCAGCGTATAAAAACATAATTTCTCAGGTTTACTGATAAGGATATTATATATAATGAATAAGTATATTGACCAATGCTTATAATAAGAATCATAGAATGACTTCAAGACACAGACTCAAAGAAGATAAATAACAAGGAGGATCCAAGGGAAAATACATAAATCTCACTCAGAAGGGGAAACAGAATAGACAGAGGTAGTGAGTGAAGAGAAGGAACAAGGCAAGAGAGGGGCACAGAGAGATATGAGGGTGGATATTAGACCTGAGGAGAGCAAGGGCTAGGGGGCAAATGTCCTATAGAGAAAAGAGAAACTGAAGGTGGTGGTATCTATGTTACAAAGCTGGAGACCTAAGTCAGGGTAGGCTCCTGGGAGTGTAAGAGGTAAACTTAAGCAGAGACTCCTAGTAGCAGAGGCCATAGAGACTGAAGAGGACACCCACTTACTAGACTAGTCTCCTAGCAAAGGGAAGAGAACACCAAACCACACATGCAAATTTTGACCCCAAAGTTATCCTGCTTACAAGATGTGCAAGGATAAAGATAGAGCAGAGATTGAGGGAATGCCCAACCAATGCCTGGCCTAACCAAAGTCCCACCCTATCAGAGAGTGCCAACCCCTGACACTATGAATAATACTTGCAGCCAGGAGTCTGTAAAAGTTGTCCTCTGAGAGACTCTACTCAGCAGCTCCTCAAAACAGATGCTGAAACTCAGCCAAATATTGGTTGATGCATAGGGAATCTTGTAGAACAGTGGGAGGAAAGAGAAGAGGACCTGGAGGTGACAGGAGCTCCACAAGAAGATCAACAGAGCCCACTGACCAGTGTCCAGAGGGGCTTGCTGAGACTGATGCTCCAACCAAGCACCATGCATGGATTGGACCTAGGCCCCCTCTAAAGATGTAGCAGATGGGCCATGTAGGCTTCATGTGGGAAGTGGGGATCGCATGACAGGAACTCTCATGCCAGCTTTTGATCATTTCCCCCTGGTGGGAATGCCTTGCCAGGCTACAGGGGAAGAAGATTCACTCAGCCCTCATGTGACTTGATGTGCTGATATAGCTTGGTAGAGGGGCTCCCCTCACCTGAGGAGTAAGGGAGGGGCATGCGGAAAGAGGGATAGTGGCTAAGAAAGGAGAGAGGAGGCTATGATTGGGCTGTAAAGTGGATAAGTAAATAAATAAATAAACAAACAAATGAAAGCCCAAATTTTTAGTTTTCTAGTATCATTATATCTATACTTTTATTTATATTATATCTGGATTTAATTATATTTTACCATTTTACCTTTAATTGGCTCTTAAATTTTTATGGCTTTATTTTTTTCTTGTAAGTCTTTAATCTATTTAAAATCAAGTTCAGGTTATCATACGGTAAGAAATTGTTTCCTCTTTCATTTTGAAAAGGACAAACATATGGTTGTCCCAAGATAGTCAATTATTTAGATCACCTCTATTGCTCTACAATGCCTCTGCATCTAAGATCCTTTTCCTATTTATATTTAGCATTTTGGTTCTAGTAACAGAAGGTGCAGGAGTGACTGTCACTGTGACATTAGATTGTTGACAACTCTCCCTTCTATCCATATAGGTGGTCTTCTCCACCTTGTAGCATTTTGGTTTGATTTGCCATGGAGAAGCCAATTCCCACATTGGAAAGCAATTCTGTCAGGGTCCCAGTTGGATATTAGGCTCCAGAGTAGGCTTGGAAACAGGTTTTTCCCTAGTGGCAGTTCAGCTGGCAGCTGACAGCAACCTCATAAGGTTCTCGGGCAGAATCCTGATACCCAATTAGGGAATGCTGGATTTCAACCCATGGAACTGGGAGATAAGAAATGTTTTTCATCCACTAGATTTTAATTAACTAATTGCACAGTTGGAATAGAAAGTAATTCATGTGAATATTCATATTTCTATGTTTACTGGTCAGTTTTTTTTAATAAATATTGGTTGCATTTTGGATAAATTAATTTGATTTATTGCTTCACATCTAGCTACTCCATATTCTTCTATTTACTTTCCATCTGCACATTATTTGTGTGTGTGTGTTTTAAGAAATCATCATCAGAGAGGATGATTTTCAGTCTTTTCAAATAGCTTAATTTTGGCATTGTTAATCTCTTTTGTTTTCTCTACTTCAATATCTTATGTTTTATATATGATCTGTTGTTTGAGAATATGAAGTCTGTGTTTTGTATAAGGGAAAGATCAGGTTTTAAATATATAAAATTCATGCAAGAGAGAGTCCAGGTTACAACAGTTTTTCTTTTTTATATTAATACTTGTTGAATAATGTATACATATACATATATATGTAATTCTGGAAAAGTTATTTCTGCTTTTGGAAGTTATTTTTGTCAGTTGAAAAACATGTTGGAAAGTCTAGTAATTGAAGCTATATTTTCAAATCAAACAAATAGAAAATGTCAGAAAAATAGAACTGTTTTAGTCTACTACAATTTTCTTGAAGTCCTGAGAGAGACATTTGGCATAAACAGCCATCCAAGAGGAAGGCTTGAATTAGGATTGGTTTCATGAACTGGCACAGACATTTTATCTCTGTGTCCTCAGGTGGAGAAACACAGGGAGAGGGGAAAGTGAGAGAAAGCAATCTGGTGATCTTTCCTTTCATTTCAGAATGTTGCTTCTATTGGATCAAGGTTTCCCACATACTTAGATTTAATTAAGTACCTCACACCAATATGATCAAATAGTTTGAGGTACTTTATGCTTACATTTTTGGAAGACTCAATTGAGTCTACAGCTAGAAACATGAATATTTCATATTAAAATATTTGAAATTGAACTTTTGAAGAAGGCTGAGGTATATGGGTGACATTTGGCAGCTTATTAGTATAAAGTTATGCTGAGAAATGATTTTTATATATGTCATAGACTGAATTTTAGCCATTGCATTTTCTTCCCCCACTCCAGGTCAGTCATAAAAGTAGGATGTCTGCATGTGGCTCCACCATTTTTATTTTTATTTTTTAAAAATAATTACAAAGTAATGCCATTAGAGGAAGCATTTTCAGATGTACTGTAGTTGGATTTCTTACTAGTATCTAATTACTCCCTTTGTTATGAAACCTGATTGAATATTACACATTGACTGTATCCCAAGGGCTCCAAAGACATTTAAATGCCCATATCTGAGGAAATAACGAATTAGTTACTGTCTGGAGGACATTTGGTGGCAGTCAGAGACACATTTAATTTTGTGTCATTGTCCTAGTTTCTTACCTGAAATAATCTTTAACGAACATGGGAGAAGATGTCTCACTGGTTTCTACAGATGTCTCCAATTTCAATGTGAAGTCACAGTCACAGAAAGACCAATGGACAGAGGCTTGAAGAGCAAACCTTCTTGTAAGTCATACGTCATGTTTGTATCTGCACCTACTGCATGTATCCAGAGAAGAGGAGCATTTGAAACGCTTGTTTATGAATGTATTCAGAGTTCAGGATGAACAGGATCGTTTGTTTAGGAAAAAAATAAGATAGCAATGATTTTCTATTTTATTTCATTGTGATTGTGTACCAGCTCACACATACCATTCTTGCATTTCCATTTACAGACAAAGAATTTGGACTTGATTCAAAATGATTAATAAAATAGGAATTCTTAGTAAGCCTATATCTAGACAGCTACCAACCACTTTACAAGGTTATTTAGGAAAATTGCTATCTGCTCTTTGTAAAAAAACAAAAAACAAAAAAGAACCTGATTATATCCAGTTCTTTATAGGCACTGAGTTATTTCATTTTGAGATATTTAATTTCTCAGTATTTGATAATGCCCTGTATTATTTTTCCACCATGGATATAGTTACACATAATACAATCCACTCCTAGACTTCACAATTATGTGTGTATATGTGTATGCTTGTGGGTGTGGTGGCCAGAAAGACACATTAATCTTCCATTGCTTGCTAAGGGAGGCAAGAACACAAATACACTTCTGTGCCTGGTTCAACAGGTACAGCAATTTTCACATTGCATCACAGATTTTGTACAGTGGAAAGACTGATATTTACAAAAAATATTTTAGGTTCTAAATTCTGCCATTATATTGGAGTTATCGGAGTTACTTATCCTATCCAGTACTCAAGTATTTACTTTATTCCAGACCCAAAGCATAGACATTCTCTGAGAATTAAGTGAACTTAAATTAAATAAACCTGTTTTGAGCTGTTAAGTAGTTATCGTTCAGTCTTACTTCATGACTCACTTTACTGAAAAACAAAGGGACGAAATATAAGGCTGTTATTAATAGTGGATTTTGCTGTGAAAAAATTTTAAATTATTTTGAGGTTTGGTATCTCACCACCATGGTGAAGGAGCAGAATATATTTATGTGGATTTTGTCCTTCCTTTCTCAAACATGACCTTTTCTCAAAGGTAACCTAACAAGAAACATCTGCACTTGAAATCAATACAGTAAAATTATTTAGTGTACAAAACACTCAGCTTGCTCTGGCAAGCATTTCTGTAACTTTCTAAACTGGACTACAGGCAGTCTTTCTGTAGCATAAAGCCAAACCGCCGCCACTTGCACTCCATTTCCTTATGTGCACATTATGGATGCTAGTCCAGGACATTCTCCATTCCCTCTGTTTCTTCTTCCTTTCCCAGAACTAGCTCCCATGAAGATGAAGAACTGCTCAGTGGTGACTGAGTTCATTCTCCTGGGAATCCCCCACACAGAAGGCCTGGAAACTCTGCTCTTTGTGTTATTCCTGCCCTTCTACACCTGCACCCTGGTGGGAAATGTGTCTATCCTCGTGGCTGTTACTTCCTCTACCCGCCTTCACACACCCATGTATTTTTTTCTGGGGAACTTGTCTGTATTTGACATGGGTTTCTCTTCTGTGACCTGTCCAAAAATGCTACTCTACCTTATGGGACTTAGCAGACTCATCTCCTACCAAGACTGTGTTTCGCAGCTCTTTTTCTTTCATTTTCTTGGGAGCATTGAATGCTTTCTGTATACTGTGATGGCCTATGACCGTTTTGCTGCCATTTGTCACCCTTTATGGTACTCAGTCATCATGAACTCTAGGATCTGCGTGGCTCTAGCTGTGGGCACATGGCTATTAGGATGCCTCCATTCCAGTATCTTGACTTCCCTCACCTTCACTTTGCCTTACTGTGGTCCCAATGAAGTAGACCACTTCTTCTGTGATATACCAGCAATCTTGCCATTGGCCTCTGCTGATACATCCTTAGCACAGAGAGTGAGCTTCACTAATGTTGGACTAGTGTCTCTTGTCTGCTTTCTCCTGATCCTTGTGTCCTATACTCGGATCACAATTTCCATCTTAAGTATTCATTCAACTGAGGGACGTCAACGTGCCTTCTCCACCTGCAGTGCCCATCTTATTGCTATCCTCTGTGCCTATGGGCCCATCATCACTGTGTACCTTCAGCCCACCCCCAACCCCATGCTGGGAACTGTGGTACAAATTCTGATGAACTTGGTAGGACCAATGCTGAATCCTTTGATCTATACTTTGAGGAACAAGGAAGTAAAAATAGCTCTGAAAAAAATACTGCAAGGGAAGGGACCCATTTCTGAGGGTTAGGAAGATAAAATGATTGAATACATTACCCTGGAATTCTTCCTTTGCCAAGATGAGAAATTTTAATATGGAATTTTCACACATGATGATAACTTGGAATATTTAAAGCAGATGGAATTATGTGACCACTGCACAATATTATATTTTATATATATATTTATTATATTTTTGCCAATATTTTATTTCATATATGTATGCATATTTATAGATTTATTTCTTGGGTAATAGTTTTTACTTAAAATCATAATGATTGACAAATTTAGTTATGCTTTAAAATTTTTAATTTTTATATTTTAAAATTTTATATTATAATATTTTTATCTCTTGCCTTTTTTCACTTCAAACCCTATCATATATTTCTCCCCATTCTCCTTCAGATTCATGGTCCCTTTTCACAATAATTGTTATCACATGCACATTGTACATACATATACATTCCTAAATATAACCTGCTTAGTCTGTATAACATTACTTGTATGTGCATTTTCAAGACTGACCATTTGGCGCTGGACTATTGATTGGTGTGCCCTTCCCCAGGGAAGAACCTCTCCTGTCCTTAGCTGGCCTCAGTTGCCTGTGGTTCTTCATGTACTACAACCCTACATCCACAAAGAACTATAGCTCTGCTTTTTATGTACAAATTATGCTTTGACAATCTGAGCACAGGGGTCTTTCCTGAGACTGATACTCCAACCAAGTACCATGCATGGAGAAAACCTAGGACCTCTGCACAGATGTAGCCCACGGCAGTTCAGTGTCCAAGTGGGTTCCATAGTAATGGGAACAGGGACTTCCTCTGACATGAATGGATTGGCCTGCTCTTTGATCACCTCCCTCTGAGGGGGGAGCAGCCTTATCAGGCCACAGAGGAAGACAATGCAGCCACTCCTGATGAGACCTGATAGACTAGGATCAGAAGGAAGGAAAAGAAGACCACCCCTATCAGTGGACTTGGGAGAGACATGCACAGAGAAGGGGGGAAAAGGGAAGGATTGGGAGGGGAGGAGGGAGGGAGCTACAGGTGGGATACAAAGTGAATAAAGTATAATTAATAAAAAAAGAAAAAATTATGTTTTGACATATATACTTATTGTGAAATGGTTACATATATACTATCTTATTCATATTTTGTGATGAAAACATGGAAAGTCCATTTTCAGTACTCTTCAAGCATATAATACATGGTCATTACTGTGTCATAAAATACATGTCATTACCATGCTGTGCACTAAACCGCTGGAACAGGTTGTTCCAATGTAACTGAATGTGTGTGTGTGTTTAAAGATAATTTATTTAGTATGTGATAGTTTTGTTCTAAAAAACAAAGAGCACTTAAGCTAGGTATTTATAACACTGTCAAAAAATAAAAATACAGAGTGATGAATTTTTATGTAACCCTTTCTAAATCCATACCCTTTTCTCCATGTTTCTGAGCATTAAAGGCTTTTAGGTTCCCTAACTGGTGGTATATACTCAGGATTTGTGCTTTAGTCTGGCACTGGCACTTTACTGTCTTCCAGATAGACTCCTCTGATCCCCAGTTATCTGAAATCCTTTTCTTGTAAGATTGAATAATATTTGCTTGTGCACATGAGACACATTTTTATTACCCATCCATCTATTGACAGACACTTAAGTTGATTCCAGAATCTGTTACAAATAGTGATAAAATGAGCACACAAGTACAGACATATTTTCAGCACTTTCTTTATATGCCTGAACATGCATACAAATGAAGATAGAGCACTGTGGCTGGATCCCTTGTACTTTACCTCAACTCTTTGCTCCTTTCACCTGTGTCCTAAAGCAACTGTTACTGAAAGTTAAATCTCCTGACTATATGAGACAGAGCGGAATTCATCCATACACTCTCCTCTGGTCTCTTTACAAGGAAGCCTGGACCATTGTGCCTGAAGAGCTCAATCTCTTTCAAAGCCTCTGAATCTTTTTAATTGTCAGAGCTATTTTTTTTTTGTTCTTGTTTTTAAATAAATAACCTCTTCACTAATACAGACTTCAAATTTCTATATTTTGTGCATTAATATAAAGATTGTTACTTACAAAGTTTTTATACTTTTTGGGCTTTGTGGTAGATACTACACAAAAAATGTCAATTTTATTTGCCTATCAGATATCCTGGGAAAGTAATTCAGTTATCAATACTAAATTCTACGTTTATGAATGCTATTCAGTTTCATGTAAAATCTCATTGTACTATTATCACTCTATGCTATAAAATTTTCAGTGATAAAATATAACACCAGTTCAAGCCATTTGCTGGCTTAGCATCTGCTGTTTCTATGTGCACAGTGCTTCCAGGAACCCCTTTGATTCTGTGAAGTACTTGTACTGATGCTATCTCATTTATATACATGTAAAGATAAAAACAGAGTCATT
Source organism: Pachyuromys duprasi (assembly GCA_028658305.1). Taxonomy (NCBI): domain Eukaryota; kingdom Metazoa; phylum Chordata; class Mammalia; order Rodentia; family Muridae; genus Pachyuromys; species Pachyuromys duprasi. The sequence goes on along the minus strand of JAQQSO010004244.1, from coordinate 2,623 downwards.
AAGTTATTTCTCTCATTAATAACTTAAACAACTAGAATTACATGGCCTGCAGACTGAATTCGGTGTCCTTGTTTTTAGCATCTTCTTTACAGGCCATCATAAATGTAGAGAAACATCAAGAGCAAGGAAAAGTAACTGTTTCTACCTGGCCGTGTCTTTCATGAGTTTTTTGTTTTGTTTGTTTTGTTTTTTGGCGGGGGGGGGGGAGTGATGTATGAGCTAAGATGTAAGGAATAAACAAATCTGGAAGATTAGGAAAAGTCAAAAAGAGTGGAACAGTGAGAAGAACCAGAAACCAGTGCATACCTATGGAACAGTGGAAGCACTGAAGCATAATGTGTATATTGATTTCAAATAAAATCTTATGTTTAGACAAAAGATGAGTACATGTCAAGGACATCATAAAGAAAGAATATAGGGGGTGAGAAAATGGAGAGCAACCAGTCTAGCTGGTTTCATTCCGTAAAAATCCTATATCAAGGTGAGTCATATGACCAGTTCTACCAGGTAAGGATCTGCATGGCCCTTAAAATCATACAGTCGCCAAAGCATACTTTGCTATACGTGATAATATATGCACACTTAATTTTCTGTGAAGCTAAGGAGAACTTGTTATTAGAGATAATATTACCGGGAAGAGGAAGTGAGCAGATCAACTGAGTATGAATTCATTCTAGCCAATGTCCAGATTAGAGTGGGGCAGATTCTCCGTTAAGAGAACCAAGAGGTTCTTGAATTGTATTCCCATAAAATCTTCTTACCATCCAAAGCACACTAAGCTAATCTTTGTACTTTGTTCTATCAGCCGTGGAGTATCACAGTCCAGCCACTTGTCTCCAAGGACCCTTTGTTTTCCATTATCTTGGGTCATCCAGGAATCTCACAGTAGGGTAAGAGTGGGATCCTACAACAGACCATTAGACTAGTTACTCTGACCTAAATTATATCAAGTTTATCACTTAAGCTTGTTTTTCTTCAATGTGATAATCAGAGCTCTATTTTGTTACATAACATAGCATAAAGCAGTCAATATCATGGATTCCTAATTTTCCAATCTTTTGTTTTATTTATTTATTATTATTATATTTGTAATTTATTCACTTTTATCCTAGTTGTAGCCCCCTCCTTGTCCCACCCTCCCTCTTCTTCCCCATCCCTCTTTGTTAGTCCACTGGTAGGGGAAGTGTTCATCCCCTACTGCCTGACCCTAGCTTAATCAGGTCCCATCAGGACTGCCTGGATCCTCTTCCTCTGTAGGCTGTCCTGGTCACCCCACCAAGGACAAGTCTCTGCAGTCTCCCCTGAGCCCTGCTTTTTTTGTGTGTCCTTGGCCCCTCTGGGTTCTTTTATATCTCACTTCTTCCATAAGATTCCCTGTACTTTATTCAGTTTGACTCTGAGTCTCTGCATCTGCTTTGATCCTCTACTGGTTGGAGTCTTTTAGAGAACGTCTGTGGTAGTCCCAGTCTTGTTCCCTCTCTTCTACAGCTTCCGGTGTATCCTGTTATCCCTTCTGAATGAGAATTGAGCATCTTCCCTAGGGTCTTCATTGTTACTTAGCTTCTTTAGGTCTGTAGATTTCAGTACACTTATCCTATATAATATAGTTAATATCCACTTATAAGTGAGTATATACCATGCATATCTCCTTGCTTCTGGGATACCTCATGCAAGATGATCTTTTCTAGTTCTATCCACTTGCCTGCAAATTTTATGATTTCCTTGTTTTTAATAGCTGAGCAGTATTCCATTGCGTAAATATACTACAATTTCTGTATCCATTCCTCCATCGAGGAACATCTAAGGTGTTTCCAGATTCTGGCTATTACAAATAAAGCTGCTATGTATATGGTTGAGCAAATGTCTTTGTCGTATGGTTGAGTATCTTTTAGATATATGCCCAGGGGTGGTATTGCTGGGTCTTGAGGTAGCAGTATTCCCAGTTTTCTGAGAAAGTGCCAGATTGATTTCCAAAGTGGTTGTACAAGTTTACATTCCCACCAGCAATGGAGGAGGGTTCCCCTTTCTCCACAGCCTCTCCAGCTGTGTTTTTGATCTTAGCCATTTTGATGGGTGTAAGGTGAAATCTCAGGATAGTTTTGATTTGCATCTCTTCCTGATGACTAAGGACCTTGAGCAATTTTAAGTGCTTCTTCACCATTCAAGATTCCTCTGTTGAGAATTCTCTGCTTAGTTCTGTACCTCATTTTTTAATTGGATGATTTGGTTTGCTTTGTTAATTTCTTGAATTCTTTATATATTCTGGATATTATCCCTCTGTCAGATGTAGGGGTGGTGAATATCTTTTCCCAGTCTGTAGGCTGTTTTTTGTTCTGTTTATCTTTTCTTTTGTTTTACAGAAGTTTTCAGCTTCATGAAGTCCTATTTATTGATTGTTGATCTCAGAGTCTGAGCTGTTGGTGTTCTGACCAGGGAGTTGTCTCCTTTGCCAGTGGGTTCAAGGCTCTTCCCTACTTTTTCTTCTTCTTCTTCTTTTTTAATTAATTAATTTATTTTTATATCAATCACAGGTTAGGTACTTTGCATCCCAGGCATACCCTCCTCCCTCATTCCCTCCCACCCTCCCACTCCCTCCCTCATCTCCCTCCTCCCCGCCCCTTCC
>JAQQSO010004243.1:0-12942 GCA_028658305.1 Pachyuromys duprasi | reverse complement strand
GTAGCTGCTTTATTCATAATAGCCAGAACCTGGAAACAACCCAGATGTCCCTCAGTTGAGGAATGGATACAGAAATTGTGGTACTTTTACACAATGGAATACTACTCAGCAATTAAAAACGAGGAAATCATGAAATTTGTAGGCAAATGGTGGGACCTGGAAACGATCATCCTGAGTAAGGTATCCCCAAAGCAGAAAGACACACATGGTAAATGCTCACTTATATAGACCTATAAGATAGGATAAACATACTGAAATCTATACACCTAAAGAAGATAAACAAGAAAGAGGACCTGGGGTAAGAGGATTAATCCTCACTTAGAAAGACAAATGGGATGGACATTGGATGTAGGAGAAAACAAGTAGCAGGACAGGAGCCTACCAGAAAGACTCTAGCTAGCAATGTATCAAAGCAAATATTAAGACACATAACTAATCCTTTGACAGAGTACAGGGAATCATATGAAAGAAGGAGGGGTTAGTATGACCTGGAGAGGACAGGAGCTCCGCAAGGACCAAATATATCAGGGCACAGGGGTCTTTTATGAGACTGTTTCTCCAACCAAAGACCATGTATGGATATAACCTAGAACCCCTGCTCGAATGTAGCAAGTGGTAGCTCAATATCCAAGTGGGAACCCTAGTAAGGGGAACAGGGACTATTTCAGACATGAACACAATGGCTGGCTCTTCAACCCCCTCGCCCATGAGGGAGGAGCAGCCTTGCTAGGCCACAGAAGAGGACATTGCAGCCAGTCCTGAAGAGGCCTGATAAGCTAGAGTTAGAAGGAAGGGGAAGAGGTCCTCCCCTATCAGTGGACTTGGAAAGGGGCAGGGAAGAGATGAGGGAAGGATGGGGAGATAGGGCGGGTATGTGGGAGGGGGCTACGGCTGGGATACAAAGTACATAACCTGTGATTAATATAAAATAAAAAAATGTAATATAAAAAACCACAAACATTGCCAAGCTTAAGTCATCAAGATCATGCCTATAGCTGTGCCTGAGTCTTGTCTTCTAAGTGATTCCAGAGCCTGTTAAGTTGACAACACTAAAATCACAAGGTGGTAATACCAGAGCTCACAAGGCAGGAGTTCTCCCTACTGTTTGAGGTGATTATTTTGTATTTTGGGTTCCCAAAGACAAAACAATAACCAATCCACCAGGCAAAAAGAACTCTAGAATTGGCTGGGACAGATAAAATCTGATTCTCAGGTTGAGCTTGAATTTTGATGGCCCAAGTGAGATAACCACAGGATTGGTTATCTCAGGGGGGATGCTTACCTGAGAGGCAGGAATCTCATGCTGGGAGAAGGAGAAAGCTGTGAGTCTGGTACTGTATCCAGAGGAGGAAACATTGTAGAGAACCACTTGTTTCTTAGGCTGCTTTGTTATTGAGTATCAATGAAAAACATGTTTCCACCCTGGCTTTTACCTTGAGAATAACAGGATGTTTTGCCAAGCTTATTTAACTTGTTTGTGTGATCTTAGAGATCACACAGAGAAGTGGTCTAAGAAAACAAGTTTGCCTGCTCCATGAACCCCTTGCTTGTATTAATGTGCTTTGCTCTGATTAAAGAAAGCTGTGGTGTAAACCAGGCTGTGGCCGTTTCTACTGACAGCCCTCTTGAGCGGATCCCTTGTGTTTTGTGTTATTTTTTTCAATCCTCACTCTCCACTCAGGTACTGTGTGACTTTGCTAGTGGGCTCTTACAAAATGTGTCTCCACAAAAACAAGTTTCCCATAGTATTGACAACTTATCGGGCCACCTCACTGTAGACTGGAGCCAAGACAATGATGGGTCAGTAATGGGCTGGACGAGAGGTAACACCTCCCAAGGGCCCTTGGGAAAGTCAACCCAAAAGTGACTTTAAATTCATGAGCAAATAAGTCAGTGGGAAATGGACTTGCTGTCTGTTTGGTTCTGGCCATCCTCTTCTCACTTCTTAATAGTCATTTCTATGCTGGGCATGATGGCTCGTGCCTTTATTCATAGAATGTGGGAGGCAGGGACAAGTGGATCTTTCATTTTGAGGCTAGCTTGGTCTATATAAAGAGTTCCAGGACAGTCAGGATTACAGAGGGAAACCCTGTGTAAGACAAGCAAGCAAGCAAGCAAGCAAGCAAACAAACTAACAATCCAGTAAATCCATAGTGATCCCAAGGCTGTACAAAATGTAGTAAATAAAGCAATTTCTGGGTCTGTGGACTCCTTCCCATTTTCAGTATTTCTGGACATGCATGGTACAATCACTTCAGAGGAATGATTGGAATCAATTACAACAGAACAGTAATCCAGTTGGGGACAGTTCTCTGTCTTAAGCCTAGTTGCTAGAGAGGATACTTGCCAATGACTTAAGAATTCAACTCAAAATGTAGGGAAACTGGGAGAGTTTGACAAAGGCATAGACAAACACAGCCTGAGAGACATTCCTATCAAGTGTGCCTATCCCAACCATCAGAGGAAAATGTCATAGGTGTCAGGGTGCATACCCTCAAATCCTAACTAACTGTGGATGGATGCTTCCAAGAGAAGGCCTTTCAATCCAGCTGGCTCCATATGTTGGCAACAATAAGACTACTCTCACCCACTGTATCTCAGGATACAGGATAGATCTCAGCATGTTGGGAGCCGCTGTTCTAGCAGCTGCTTTGATATTTAAATCTCAGCGGAAAGACTGGTTTTACCAGGCCTTCTCTAGAGTCAGTAATTTCCAAGTCCATCTCCTTTTGTTTGTGACAGCAGGTGGGATAGCTTGTCAAATTCACACCTCTTGTTTCACCTCCTTGTGAATATAACTCATTGTGCTGAGCTGTTTTTACTCTGGCTTAAAAGAAGTCTGAAATAAAGCCGGGTGTCTAGTCTAGTCTAGTCTTCACTAGAGCCTCTCGGAAAGGTCCTGTGTGTTGTGTGTTAGTTTATTAATTTTAATTCTTACTCCCTACTCAAGAACCTTTCGACTCTGCTGGCAGGCTTCGGCAGGTTGGCGCCCAGACGTGGGACTTGAGATACAGGGAATCAGTGAGGGACACCGCAGGTGTTGGAGAGCTCACATCATTAAGTAAAAAGGACTCGGTGAGTAAATCCAACAATGAAAATGGGACAAGGCAGTCGCCTAGTGTTTTTGTATGGAATTTAATTAAAGGTAGTCTGTATATGTGGCAGGAAACTGAGAAAGTTAAACTTTCAGGCTTAGAGAGAAGGAGGTTAGAAAGATGGGAGGCTTCAAGACAAAATGATATTAGACCATCAGCTCCTCCAGGAGGAGTTGTATTTCCCTCCTGATGATAGCAATTACTTGTCAGAAGAGGACTTTGAGGATGACCCAGATCCTGATGAGGTTGCAGAGTTGGAGAAAGAACCACATCAGTATGATTCTGAAAGATACCCTCTGATTCAGGCTATGCATTTTAAAAAGCGTAAACCTTGGCAAAAAGAAATTAAAAGATTGGAATGGAGCTTGGAGGAAATAAACAGAAAAATTGGAGAATTAACTATTAGGGAAAATGAAGCTCAATCCCCCCCCTCCAACTCCATCATTGTGCAGGCTCGGGCCCTCCTCCTGGGACGGCTACAGTTGCAGTGTTCCAAAAGACAAGGGGACCTTTGCCTTTGTCCACTGTATGGGCAACTGTGTCTCCCTTACAAGCTTCTTTACAAGAAGCTAGGCAGAATGGAGAAGATATAACTGAGTTTTATGGTTTTCTAGTTCTAGAGCAACCTGATAGACAAGGTAATATGATGAGAGTCCATGCTTCTATACCTTTTAAACAATTAAAAGAATTAAAAACTGCATGCTCTCAAAATGGTCCTATAGCACCTTTCACTCAAGCTCTTTTGGAGTCCTTGTCTACTGAATCCCTCTGCCCAGTGGACTGGAAACAATTAACAAGTGCATGCTTATCAGGAAGAGATCATTTATTATGGAAGTCAGAATTTGCAGAGCACTGTCAAGTTGCAGCTGAACTTAATCGAGCTCAGGGAGTTCCTATAACTTAGGACATGCTTCCTGGGGAAGGAATCTATAGGAAAATAGGACAACAATTGGATTTTGATGTGGCCATTTATGCTCAGGTAAATGCTGCTGCCCCAAGGGCCTGGTATAAACTTCCACAAGCAGGTAGACAGGTGGAAGATTTGTCTAAAATCTCTCTGGGACCTGATGAGTTATTTCAAGATTTTGTGGCAAGATTAATGCAAGCAGCAAACAGACTTATAAGCGATGAAAATTCTGTATTATTACTAGTAAAACATTGGCTTATGAGAATGCTAACAGTGTCTGCCAAGTGGTCTTGAGATCCTTTAGGAAGAAAGGAAATATTTCTGATTATATTAGGTTATGCTCTGACCATCTTATACTCAAGGAGTAGCTATGGCTGCAACCCTACAAGAAAAAAAACTATTAAAGAGGCAGCTTCTCAGTTTTTCCAGTAAGAAAGCTAATTGTTAATTCTGCTACAAAGCTTCAATGGTCATAAAAAAATTAGACTCAACAATCTTAATTATGGATTATTGGTCATTGGCTATGTTTAAAATCTATAACATGGAGTTAACTTACTTAAAACCTAGGGTTAAAAAGTATTCCAAACAACAAATCGATGTTACTCATATCCCAAAATTTAAAAAACTGAAATGTTTTTCTACAATTGGTATTTCTTCCATTATAAAGACTAATAATGGTACTACATATATTAGTCAAGCTTTTCAACATTTTTAAAAATTGTGAAACAAGTTGCCATATAATCCTTAAGGCTAAAAATTATGGAGCCTGACCATGGATCTCTTAAAAACCAATTGCAAAAAAATAAAAAAGGGGGAATCATATCCCCAAATCTTAATCATGCTTTCTTTATTTTAAATTTTTTGAATGTGGATATACAAGGCCATTCTGTGGTTGATTGATTGTGGCATCCTAATACCAAAGATAATTATGCCCAAGTAAAATGAAAAGAATATGGAATATGGCAGGGCCTCGATCCCGTATTAATATGGGGAAGAGGGTATATTTGTGTTTTTCCACAGGAGGCAGAAGGAACCAGGTGGATCCCAGAAAGGCTGGTGCGATTTGCAGGAATTGTTCCCCAGAAAGAAGATGTTCCCGCTGCAGACAATCATGAATTCTGTCCTGACTGAGAGTGGAAAGCTGCACTGGACTTAAACTCCTGACCCACCTTTTGTTTCATTCTGCTCCTGGGAGAACACGTCATGCAGAGAAACCTCTTATACATTGGACTGGACTTGATTGGTCTGTTAATGAGGACAATTCTCAACAAAATCAGAAAGAATGAAAAGGAGGACTGACTATGAAACTTCAGTCTGATTCTGGTTTTCAGCAGACCAAAACAAGCTTGCTTCAAAAATTCTTGGGAGGCCCTGTAACTGCCTATGTAAATTCTTCTTTTGCTTTGTTGTTTGGAAATGTTAACAAGATTCAAACTTTAATGTTTCTTGCCATCAATGTAAACTAACTGTATTTGTAAGTTTTCAAATGGTTCTGATTGTCCGACAGCCTTTTACTGTGGTTCCTGTGACTGTTCCTCAGACTTGGTATTTACACAAAGAGTCATTTGTTAAGTCACTTTTGTGGAGTGTTATTTTAGACTTGGCTTGTGATAGGAGATGCACTCCTAACAGTGACAATTGAAACCTGCCTGAAGGCCTTTTAGAATGTTAAAGCTGAGCTGATCGCATAAGATTAAACTCCAGTGTCTACCCTAGCAGAGGTTGGTAGTCAATGACCAGTAATGTACCTCTGGGATATATTCAACCCAAGGAAGGGCATGAATGATGGAATTCATGTACCAATGACATAAGAATATATCTTATGAGAGAAACAGACTAAGATAGGCACAATCTTCTGCTCCATAGCTCTTAAGTTATGGTCAATTTTTAAAAAAATAAAAAAGGGAGACCATGTTGGGAGCCGCTGTTCTAGCAGCTGCTTTGATATTTAAATCTCAGTGGAAAGACTGGTTTTACCAGGCCTTCTCTAGAGTCAGTAATTTCCAAGTCCATCTCCTTTTGTTTGTGACAGCAGATGGGATAGCTTGTCAAATTCACACCTCTTGTTTCACCTCCTTGTGAATTTAACTCATTGTGCTGAGCTGTTTTTACTCTGGCTTAAAAGAAGTCTGAAATAAAGCCGGGTGTCTAGTCTAGTCTAGTCTTCACTAGAGCCTCTCGGAAAGATCCCCTGTGTTGTGTGTTAGTTTATTAATTTTAATTCTCACTCCCGACTCAAGAACCGTTCGACTCTGCTGGCAGGCTCCGTCATCAGCAGACTTGATCAAACACTATTGTATGTTATTTATCAGAATGGTTTGCTTTTGAGTGGTCACTAGGCCAAGAGTATGCAGTGAGAGGAGCAGACTAACTTTCGAATTTCAGGCCTGTGTTAATTAAAGTGATAACTAAAGCCTCAGTACTTTTCCAGATAATGGAGGAATGCAACCGCCCCGGGGGCCTTGGTCATCTGCTTGAGCAGAGATAAGGAAGTGAGCAAGCAAAAACATTGCCTAAGCAATTAATCCAGGTGGACTCAAGTCTTCTCCTAAACAGTCCCAACCTTCTCTCAAGCCGCTCCTCAGAGAAGACACAGGATGAAGCTAATCAACTGTAGCCACATTCGTACCAGCAGCAAATTCCGAACGTAAATTAAAGATCAGATACTCCCCAGGTGTCTGGCCAGGACAGACCAGACTGGAAAGTCAATTACCCTGGCCCCTCATCCAATTATGAGTAGCCAGGACTTCAACCCCTGAACTTCCCTGCACCCCTCTCTCAAAAGCCTGCAGCTTTTGTCTCTCGGGGCCACTCTTTGCCGACTAGCAGAGTGACCCCAATGTGCATTGGTCCAAATAAACCTCTTGCTTTTGCAGTGATTAAGCCTCCGAGAGTTTCCTTCGGTCGCCTCTTGGAAGTTAAGCTCGCGTCGGGCTTAACAGCAGCATAGCTTCTTATAGTACCCAGTGATTCTGTAGCATTCACCCTTGTCCCTGATTAGCCCCGGGATGGACTGGCAGGTGCACTCAAGGATTTCCTCAGACACTGGAGTGACTGGATTCCCAGTGTCCAATGGCACTTCACAACCACCTGTAACGCCAGTTCCAGGGATCTGATGCAGTCTCTGGCTTCCATGGGCACTAGGCATGCATGTGGTATACAGACATACCTGCAACTAAAACATCCACACACAGAAAATTGTTTTTTTTAAAGGAGAAGGGGTTGATGGGGCCCAACTCTTCACTCAGGTTTTCTATGTTGTTAGTGGTTGAAGGGTTAGAGAGAGACATTTTTTTAGTGGTGTATCTACTGGTAGAGAGCACAATCTCCTGTGAAGAAATTTTTATCCATGCTTGCATAAAGAATCCTAATTAAACTCATTCACATACATACATACATACACACACACGGGAGATGAAAATAGAGCATGGTTAATTGGGAGGAGGAAGAGATCAGTAGGAGTGGGAGGGGACGACAGTGTAACAGAGATGAATATGATCAAATTACATTGTGTATATGTACATAATTATATACACAATGAAACCCACCACTATGTATAATTATTATTTGCAGTTCGGTAGGCCTGGGTGAGAGCCCAAGACAACCACCAGATGGGTGCCATGGTGCCCAGACAGGGAGCTACCCTGAGAAAACCACTAGTCCAGCACTTCATAGGCCTGGTGGGGCAGATAATTCCTAAGAGACCCCTGCCAGGTGCCCTAACACATGGATGGGGCATAGCAATCCTGACACCACACCTGAATGACCACAGACTCTCAGAGACCCCGGGTACCACTAAGAGGAGCAAGAAGGTGGTAGAGAAGCAGAAGAGAAAGAGAAACAGAGGGATGGACACAATGAGGAGAGGCAAAACTGGAGACTTAGGGTGGTGAGGACCAGCCTGATGTGAGGACCAGGTGATGCCACCTAGGACCATGGTGAGGTCCTGGCCTGTGCTGCCCCGGGTTGGCCACGTTGTGGGAGAGCTGGCCCTGGGGTGTGAAAGCAGAGATATGACCCTGCCCCTAGCCACCTGCAGTACAGGGAGACCACAATCATGACGTCTTTAGTAATTACTATGTTTCCCCTCCTGGGGTGAGTAGACACATATATGTTGCATCTTTTTAGAAAAAAAAATCTCTCACACATGTAACTTTGTTCCCTAAATTCTTTAGGGATTTCACAGGTAGTCACAAAGGTAGAGAAAGGGGACTGGAGACAAGGCTCAGTGGTTAAGAGCACTTAATACTCTTGAGAGCACGCGGGTTTGGCTCAGCACCTGTACATGAGACAGCTCACAGCTGATCACAATCCAGCTCCAGGGGATCTAATACTCTCACGCACACACACAGAGTCAAATAATCAAACCTCAATTCAACTGGCCTTCCCTTAGGGACCTTTAGGGTCCTGACTATGTCCTATGTCAATACCTGTGTCCTATGACATCTTCTGGGCCAGGTACATAGTGACCTGCCAGCCTCTCCCCCTCTCTCTTGCTCTCTTACTCTGGCCCTTCCTCTCTCCCCCTCTCCTGCTGCTCTGTTGGGCTGCCCCCTCTCCACTACCCTCCACCTCCATCTCCACCCAATATATCATCGGCTTTGTACATGGCATCTTTATATAAACACTAACATTCTCAAAACAAAGACGATGAAAAATGAGGTTAAAAATTTAAAAAGAGATCAGAAGGGTTGTAAAAAATGGCTAGAGGCTTGAGATTTGGCTCAGTGGGAAAGAACATGTGGTGCTTTTGTAGAGGATCCTGGTTTTATCCCCAGAACTTAAAATCTCTCCGACCTCCTTGGGCAGCAGGCACGCATGTGGTACACACATGTACTGTTGTGGGCTAGTCACCAGAGAAGGCTGCTCAGACATTTGTTTAAGCCATCGGAGTGTCTTTATTAGCTGGCGGGAAACTACACTGGGTGTTCAGGATCCCAGTGTGCCCTGAGTGTTTCTCAGGTGAGCTTTTAACCACAGAAAGCATGTTCTGGGTGGACATACTTCAGTTAACAAGAACAGTTAGCCAGAAGCAGAACTACAAAAGCCAAAAAAGCAACGTTAAGTCATTCAAAGACTTCCAGAACTATGGACTTTGATAGGTTAGGTATTTGTTTTGGTGTGCTGAGTGGTGCTGTGTATATGCTGAGTTTTATGCCCGGAATGTTACTCCCATCATGGAGTCAGTATACTGCATTGTTCTCAGTAAATGAGTCAATTTGTAGGGTCTAGTTGGTCCTAAGGGCCATGAATTTTACTGAAGTGATACACAATTGTTCATATAGTTTAAGATGCAGGATCCTACCAGAATTCTATCAGAATGAGAATTAAACACCCAGTAAGAGCTGCTAGCAGAGTAATTAGCCAGGGGGCCAGACAACAGAAATTTGTACCAAATATCTGATTAATGTCATTGCTCTTTTTGAGGTTTTTTTTTAATTACTCCTAATCATTTAGCATAAAAGCAACAGGTTTTCCACAGAGCCAGACTTAGTTTCCTTCATCTCATTAGATGTTAGTCTAAGTCTCTCCAATTTTGTCTGACCATTTCTGCAAGGGAATCTAACTGCTGTGTTAATAGCTCTAGGTCCTGATCAACCTGTCTATGTAGTTTGGAAAGCATCGGAAGAAGCACATTTAGTCATACCATTAGTACATGCCCACCAAGCAGTCTCGGTATATTGGTAATACAGCTGTTATCCAGATGAATAATCCATAAGCAGAATGGCAGGCATCAGAATGAGAAGTGCCTAGGGACAGGTTTGAATATAGACAACTTTCAGCCTCTTGAAAGTCTTCTAATGTCGATTCGGGCTGCTCCTAGACACAGTGCGTCTTGTCAGCTAATGGGCTGGCAGTCTGGTTAGTTCTTACCCCGTGGAGAATGGGGCTGGGTGTCTACGCATAACCAGCAATCCTGGCCAGTTTCTGGCTGGCAGTGATTCACCCTATCCCCAAGGTTCCTTCCTGTGGCACACAGAGACAGACTACCCAGGTTTTCCCTGTTTTCCAAAGGCCAGACTATTTTTCAAGAAACTCACAGATATTTATTTTATGGCCATCAGATTACATTGTGGGGAACTTTCTTTGTATATATTCATCTGTGTGTGGTTTTGGGAAGCCTCTGTTTTACAATCTCGGTGTTTACAATGGAAAGTCCCTTGTTCCTGTCAAGTAGGGGCCTGGCTACAGGGCAGGCATAGAATTATTAGCTCTTTACTCCCATCTCAAATGATAAATTCCTACATCTTTTTTTCCAGGACAACCAGACACTTGAAGTGGCAGCAGTAAGCAGAGGTCAAGGAGGAATACAGGTTGCTGGTCTTTAGCCAGATTATCTAACACCTCCCCTGTATCTGTCTTCCTCAGTTCCCAGGTCCAGCTTGAGGGTGGTGGGCCTGGACCATGACCCTGTGTTCATAACCAAATACCAGAGGAGGAAGTGGGAAGAGAATGGGGTCGCCTGGGGTCTCAGTGAAACTGTAACTTTTAAAAGGCCCACAGTCTGGAGATTGGCCATTTGGCCGCATTTATGGCTTCCACTTTCTTGACCTGGGTGTGGTGGACCCATGGTATAATGCCAGCAACCTTCACCGCTATAGCAGTGTGGAGAATCATATATGGGGTCCTTTCCAGTCTGTTCCAGAGCCCCTTTGGCTACCTCTTTGACTCAGACAGTATCACCTGACTCAAGTGAGCTGAAACTGATGATGGACTCCGAGGTCAGCTGGGTCTCTCAGATAGACTTGAAGTGAAGAACTGGAAGGCCTGTCATGACTTGAGAGGAATGGCTAGAGAGTTCTGCCAGCTCTGATCTCTGGTTGGGAGACCAACAGCTGCCTCTGAGCTGGGAAGCAGTGGGGGACATCGGTCTTCCAAACGTAATCTTATAGCTATACGGAGCTATACGGAGTGCAATGGCCCAAAGCAAAGCAAAGGAAGAAGGTCTGTCCATCCTTTGCTGGACTCTAGTGAGAGTTAGAGTTTCTCTTAATGTCATATTATTATTATTATTATTACCACCTGTCCAGAACTCTTATGTCTATATGCACAATGACATTTTCTACTTTATGTCTAAAGCTTTAGTGAGGTTTTAGCTATGAAGTCCAGGCTTTTGTAGGATTCATTGCTAGGGGAGGTCAAATCTGAGGATCACTTTCTGTAGGAGCTTTACACCTGCTGTTTGAGCAGTTTCAGTCCAGGCGGTGATGCTTTTACTCACCTGGAAAAGGTATCTACAAAAGCTAGGACGTGCTTGCACCCTCCCCTGGCAGGCCAGATCTTGAGAAGTAAGATTTTTCAGAGACTGCCAGGATGTTGGTCTTCTATTTGGACCCAGTCCTGGGCAAGGACTCTCTGATTTGTATTTACTTGAGCACAAACCCAGCATCTGGCTGAGACATCCTGCACCATGCTGTGCAGTCTAGGTCTAACACACCTTGTTCTGATGAACTCAGAGTTTTGTGGACTCCAGATTAGTAGACTGGTGAAGGCCAGTTATCAGAGTCCTGCCAGTGGTGTTTGGAAAGATGATTTTCCCTCTGGTTCCTCCATCAACCCGTGGCTATCTTCTTTACCATGGTCTCAGGGAGAGCTTGGTCAGGGAATGTCATTAGCATATTAGTTAGCTCCACTGCTCTTAGGGCCATTTATCACTTATCAAGCAGCCAAGTCAGCATTCTGGAAATTTGTAGGGGAAGCCAAATATCCTGTGGGAGCTTTTTTCTTCGATTTTAATGCTTTTTTATTCAGAAGTGAGAAGCCCTGTTTCTTAAATATATCATGCTATGAACATTCCCACTAGTAAAAACATAGCAACTGTCCATGTACATGGTAGTAGACTTTTCTTTCCCATCTGGAAGCTTGGGTGAGATCAATCAGTTTTGCTGTCTGGGCTGAGTACCTGGACTGGGCCCAAGTTGTTTCAGTTAAAGTGACTACTGTAAGTGCCATGTACCTGGTTTCATCTTTCATCTTGTGACAGTCATGGATGAGCACCTGTGTCATCAGGCAAAAGGGTAGCAAGATTGCTGGCAGCTGGTTTCTCAGACTGGACTCAGAGGTGGTCCCGGAGTAGAGCTTGGTACTGGGTCACACCGCCATTCCACAGCCAGCCTTGGTTGTCGTGTTCCTTGGAGGAGGATCTCGGCTATGCCATGGGGGTGGCTGGGGTCTAAGATTCTCACCCAGAATTTACTTGTTTAGTTTTTTAAAATTATTTTTAGACTAGAAGTAGCTGCCACAGCTCTTAGACAAGTGGGCCATCCTGTGGCTACAGGCTCCTGTCCTTTGGGCAGCTATGTCCCAAAGTGTTTCCATGTCCCCAAAGTTTGGGTGAAAGCCTTTTTGTCTTTTGTTTTGTGGTCAAACAGATGGAAAGGTTTTGAGACATCAAGAAGTATGAGGGCTGGAGCCAAAGTCAGAGCTGTTCTTAAAGCTTCAAGTGTCTTTGGTTTAGTCTCAGGTCAGATTAGGGCTCATTCCCTCCTCACTTTGCTGGTATCTAGAGGCTCTTGTTCCCACAAACTCTAGTATCCAGAGGCTGCAATATCCAGCTGTGCCTAGGAACTCCTGAACCTGTCTCTTATCTTCAGAGTTGGACTCTGAAGCGTGATGGAAGTAATCTACTCTGAGACAGGCTCCTTTTGCCTCCTCTCAGCTGGTAGCCAAGATAGGCAGCTTCTAATATACAAAGTTGGGCTTCCTTAGCTGACATTACAGTCCAAGACCTGGAACTCTGGCAGAGGCCCTCACTGGCCCTTTAATAATCCATTTTCCAGGAAAACCTCTCCCAGAAAAGCTGGAGGTCAGTGTTTAGTGTCTCATCAAGTAGTGTTGGGGAATTTTTAAATCTCTGGGACAACCTGTCCCATGTAAGTTGCCTACTGTAACCTCCCTCTGGGTCTGTCCATTTATAAGCAATGATGGGTTAGTTCACCT
>JAQQSO010004242.1:0-12942 GCA_028658305.1 Pachyuromys duprasi | reverse complement strand
ATGATTTCCTCCTTTTTAATTGCTGAGTAGTATTCCATTGTGTAAAAGTACCACAATTTCTGTATCCATTCCTCAACTGAGGGACATCTGGGTTGTTTCCAGGTTCTGGCTATTACAAATAAAGCAGCCACGAACATGGTTGAGCAAATGTCCTTGTTGTGTACTTGAGCATATTTTGGATATATGCCTAAGAGTGGTATGGCTGGGTCTTGAGGAATCACTATTCCTAATTGTCTAAGAAAGCACCAAATTGATTTCCAGAGTGGTTGTACAAGTTTGCATTCCCACCAACAATGGAGGAGGGTTCCTCTTTCTCCACAACCTCTCCAGCATGCATTGTCACTAGAGTTTTTGATCTTAGGTATAGCTGGATCTTGAGGAAGCATTATTCCTAATTGTCTGAGAAAGCACCAGATTGATTTCCAAAGTGGTTGTACCAGTTTACATACCCACCAGCAATGGAGGAGCGTTCCCCTTTCTCCACAACTTATCCAGCATGTGTTGTCAATTGAGTTTTTGTTCTTAGCCATTCTGATAGGCATAAGGTGAAATATGGAGCCTACCACAGAGGGCTTCTGAAAAACTCTACCTAGCAGTGTATCAAAACAGATACTGAGACTCATAACCAAACCTTCGGTAGACTACAGGGAATCATATGAAAGAAGGGGAAATTAGTATGACCTGGAGAGGACAGGAGCTCCACAAGGACCAAATATATCTGGGCACAGGGGTCTTTTATGAGACTGTTTCTCCAACCAAAGACGCTGTATGGATATAACATAGAACTCCTGCTTGGATGTAGCCCATGGTAGCTCAGTATTCAAGTGGGTACCCTAGTAAGGAGAACAGGGACAATTTCTGACATGAACTCAATGGCTGGCTCCTTGACCTCCCCTCCCCCGAGGGAGGAGCTAGGCCACAAAGGAGGACTTTGAAGCCAGTCCTAAAGATACCTGATAAGCTAGGGTCTGATGGAAGGAGAGGAGAGGAGGACCTCCCTCTATCAGTGAACTTGAAAGGGGCAGGGAGAAGATGAGGGGGGGGGGGATTGTGAGGGAATAAGAGAGAGGGCTACAGCTGTGATACAATGTTAATAAACTGTAACTAATAATAAAAAAAATAATTAAAAAGAAAAAAGTTAGGTACTTTCAGTATAATTGAGCCTGAAGATAAGAATTTTTAGTTCCTCTCTTTTCTAGAAATTAAGAGACTTAGATTCTAGGCTCAGGCCTACTATTGACCCTTAATGTAACTCTAGTTCCTATTCTTAGTGTCAGTGTTACCAATGTACAGAAAAATAATAGCTCTGACACAGATTTTATGGTCTTTTTTTGGATATTGCAACCCCAGTTTTAGTTTAAGGGCAGTGCAGATACTGGCTTGTAATACATCATGTTGTCATCAGAAAGGAAATATGTTTCATCACAGCAGATACAATTCCTTGCTTCACAAATCTGAATTTCCTGTGCAAACACGGGACAAATATCCTTATTTCCATGATGACAAAAGTATTGGTTCATATATAGATATAAGTTATATATGGTATACATGCATACATATGATAAAAAATAGAAGACTATAGTGACTTTGCAAAACAATATTGTGATTAATCTAAGTAAACATACAACTGTATTCCTTGGAATTTTCATAAAAATGAATATGTATGCATACACAAAACATGTCCATAAGTGGCCAAAGCACCTTTGTGTATACTGCTGTAAAAGGAAAGCAATTGAAATATCCTTTACACAATGGAATACTACTCAGCAATTAAAAATGAGGAAATCATGAAATTTGCAGGCAAATGGTGGGACCTGGAAACGATCACCCTGAGTGAGGTATCCCAAAAGCAGAAAGACACACATGGTATATACTCACTTATATAGACCTATAAGATAGGATAAACATGCTGAAATCTATACACCTAAGGAAGATAAACAAGAAAGAGGACCTGGGGTAAGAGGATTAATTCTCACTTAGAAAGACAAATGGGATGGACATTAGATGTAGGAGAAAACATGTAACAGGACAAGAACCTACCACAGAAGGCCTCGGAAAGACTCTACCTAGCAAATATTAAGACACATAACCAACTCTTTGGCAGAGTGCAGGGAATCATACGAAAGAAGGGGGAGTTAGTATGACCTGGAGAGGACAGGAGCTCTGCAAGTACTGAACATTTCAGGGCACAGGGGTCTTTTATGAGACTGTTTCTCCAACTAAGGACCAGGTATGGATATAACCTAGAACCTCTGCTTGAATGTAGCAAATGGTAGCTCAATATCCAAGTGGGTGTCCTAGTAAGGGGAACAGGGACTGTTTCAGACATGAACTCAATGGCTGGCTCTGTGACCCCCTCGTCACCTGAGGGAGGAGCATCCTTGCTAGGCCACAGAAGAGGACATTGCAGCTAGTCCTGAAGAGTCCTGATAAGCTAGAGTTAGATGGAAGGGGAGGAGGTTCTCCCCTATTGGCGGACTTGGAAAGGGACAGGGAGGAGATGAGGGAGGGATGGGGGGAATAGGGAGGGAATGAGGGAGGGGGCTAAGGCTGGGATACAAATTATATAACCTGTGATTAATATAAAATAAAAATGTTAAAAAAAGAAAGTGGACCTTAAAAAAAGAAATATCCTTCAACATAAATTATGGTATATTAGTGTCACAAAATGCTGTTCCCAGTCCAGTAAGGAAAGGTCTGAGTTGAATACATTCTAGTCACCTATGCTGTATAATTAACGCAGGTTCTCAAACTGTGTATTTCAAACTGCCTCAGAAGGGTGATATGGTCTAGGCTGGTGTTGAATTTATGATATTTCTGCATTTGTCTCTTGAATGTCAGGATTACAATATTGTTTGTAACACACACACAAAAAGTCTTAAAAACTTTCCATATATGATGTCATTCATAAGACATAATCAGAAATTACAACATTTTAGTGATGGGAAATAAATGTGTTTATCTTGGTTAGAGTTTAAGTTGAATATGGTTATAATGCAGTAGCACAAGGTAATTTAATATGATATACCAGTTCTCTATTATTATTATAATGCTGGTTATATGAACCTATAAATATAATACATTTTCACATGCACAATGGTTGTATGTAGAAACTAGTGTGAAGTTTTAATATGACATGTTGCTTAGCATCATTGTGCTTACATTAGAGTGCTGGCTTTTTAATTGTTTATAGATGTGCAAGCTATTACAAGGAAAATTGGCTGAAGAATACATGTGAGCACTTCTGGAACGTATTTGTAACTTCTTATTAAGTCTGAAATAATTTCAAGTTAAAAAACAAAAGAAATAGTAACAATCATGAGGAAAAGTGATAGTGAACATTTTGTTTATGAGATAGGAGTGAATAGTCTGGCTTTTTGATGTGATCCATTAGACATGGAGTCAGGAATATCTGTGTTCAAATTTCAGTTTTGCTACTTTCCAACTGAATGATTGTGGATGACTCACTTGGCTTCTAGACTCTTTAGTTTATTAATTTAAATGGAAATAATACTATTTACTCCCCTAGGCACACAGAAGTTTAAAGTAACTGGATCATGATGAGTGTACGGTATTTGTTCCTTTACTAGACTTTTACAGGATTTAAAATGAATCTGTCATTCAGGATTACAAATTCTGTTGGTTGATGGGATTCAAAGGAAAGGAACTCAAGCAAAGACCTCAACAGTATTAAATTAAAATGCATGCAGGGAAACAATGAGGCAGGCAAGTGTATAAAAGAATACCCTAAGAGTGTTTTATGTCTTGAAAGCACCTAGTACAGCTCATGAAATAAGTAGTAGTCATAATGTACAGTTAAAACATCCCAGTGCATTGACCTAAGAAGACAGGTACCAATGTGATGGTTCATACTGTTACAAAATTTAACTTCCTTATACTTAATTGACCTTTAATACCTGATTACCTGTTGCCTTTATTTATCATTACAAAGAAAGACTAATCCAGATCTGACTATTTTATATTGTGGTCTTACTAAAATAAAGCCTCATAGAAGGAAATAATTAATGAGCTATAAAAAAGTGATAACAGGCAAAACTCGAAGCCCAAACCTTTCAAAGTTTGAGTGTCATTGATCAAGTCCCTTTTGATCTTTGTGCCTCAGTTCTGTCACACTGTGTTTATTAAGGTGCAATCTGGCTTGAGCAATTGATTCTTCTTTGTTTGGTAACTTCGAAGACTTTTTATGAGGAATATCCCTGTACTGAAAGATTGTCAAGCTTGAACAAGTATAGTAATGTTGAGGATGTTTGCTTGTTAATTTCACACTTCCACCTTCATCAGCTTTGACTCTCAGTGAGTTTTCTACTGGTTTCTTTTCTTCTGCTAGTCACCAACTTTCAGGTAAACAGGCCAGGTCTTGTTAGTTTATTGGGTATGAATGGGATTATCAAGTTGTATAAAAGGCAAATGAGATACTCTTTAATGAAATCATTATAGTCATGCAAAGAAACTTTGCTAACTCAATTCTTCCTATAAAATCTATGGATTTAAAGTCAGCACAGTGAGTGAAGTCTGTTAAAATAATTGATGTTGTTCCACTGTGTACTTTTTATTTCAGTTGAACTTAGTACATGTGCTAAAGAATTAAGGAATATTAAGAAACAGTAGTCCAAGAATGATGAAGACCCTGATTCTGATTTCTATGATCTATGGCTTTATTAATATAGGCAACATAAAAAGACCAATGTAATGCAGGCAAGTAATGAGTGGAGGCCCTTGTGGATGGATATGTCTAATGGGAGAGATAACAGAAGAGCATCCTACATTTACTTACTTAACTCAATGTCTAAATTGGCTTCATTGTGGTTATTAGAGTGACCAAGCAATAAGTCACCCATGTGGTCTATAACTTTCAATATATACTTTCTTTTACAGGTAAGAGAAAACCCACCTTGCGGTTACTCTGTGATGACTAGATGGAGGCTGTGTAAGCAAGAATATGATTCTTTTGTATGTAACTTGTGTGATATCTGACACTGATTTTTAAAATCCAGATTTTTCCCACTCAGTCTACTATTTTTAAGATGACATTTTTATTAATTAAAATATAATTAGCTTATTTCCCCTGCCTCATTTCCCTTTTACTACTTCCATGTCTACTCATTTCCTTCCAAATGTAGTCTCCTCTTTAAACATTACTTTTCTATAAATATAAATGAATAAACATAAATAAACATGAATAAACTACAGCCTGCTGCTGTTTAGTGTTGACAAAACTTTTATACGTTTCTAGGGATGACCATTTGATAATGGGTAACGAATCAAGGGCTCATTCCTATGAAAGACCAATTCTTTCTCTCTCAGCAGAACCTAATTGCTTATAGCTCTTTATATAGAGGTGTGGCTTCATGAGATTTCTCCCATTGTTGCTAGAATTGTTCAAGTTTTGTTGAGGTAGCCATGTTGTTGAGGTTTCATGGATATGGTTTCCCTATCATAGCTAGGAGGCATGATTTCAGAGATTTTCCACTCCTCTGCCTATTACAACCTTTTCACCTCCCCTTTTGCAATATTCTTTGAGCCTTAGGTGCAGGAGTTGTGTTATAGGTGTAGTAGTTGGTGGTGATGAGTTGTTCTTAGCATTTTGAGGAGTTGTGGCTTTCTATAATGATGTCCATCTGTTGCAAAAAATATTTGATGAGGGATGAGAACTACACTTATCTATCAATATAAAGATAAGTATTTAGAACGCACATAAGAAACATACTGGTTTATTAAAGTGGCAGTAGTAGGTTGTCCTCTGAAATCTATTGACCCCACCAGCACCAGGTAGTTGGCTAGGTTTCAAGTAACACTCATGATTTCTCTTCTGCTGATTTCGGCTCAGCTGATGGTTATCCCCAAAGATATAAATACTACTATTATACCTTTATCCCCAAAGATATAAATACTACTATTATACCTTTAGGGATATCTTGCCATATTTGCCCTTGTGATTCATAGATATTACATTTAGGTAAGACTGTTGGTTGCTTCCCTCTATTACTATAAAATCTGGAGTTTAGAAAGGTTTTCAGGTCAGATCCAGCTTCTGTGTCCTGTGTCTAAGAGACAATGATGTGCAGTAGCGATAGACTAGTTGTTTTGGAAGTTTCTTAAACCAAGTGGCATAATTTCATTTAAACTATACACTCATATACACACTATACTCTCATGTATTATATGTAACTTCAGGTAAAAATAAAAAGATCTCTTATGGCTTTTTCAAATATCCTTAGTGTTAATTTTTTCTCCTTTCTCTCTCTCCTTCTATATTGACTTCCCTCTACCCTCCACAGTTAAAACCCACCCCACCTATTTTTCCCATTTCTGCTATCACTATTGTCAACTTGATACAACCTAAAATTACCTGATAAGAAAGATTTCAATGTGCAATTATTGAGAAAATTTAGCTTTTGGCTATGTCTATGAGGAACTGTTTTGATTATTAATTGATATAGAAAAAACCCAGCTTAATGTGTGTAGCACCATTGCGTAGGAAGGGGCTTGTGAACAATTTAAAAGACTACAAATCAAGAGGAGTAAAATCAAGCAAGGGTCTATTTGTTTATTCTCTCTCCTTTATGGTCTATGGATGTGACGCTTTAAGTTGCTTCCTTGACGTTTCTGAAATAATGGACTGTAATCTGAAATGTAATAAACTGTTTCCCCTAAGTTGCTTCCTGTAAGGATATTTTATCAAAATAGCATAATGAAACTAGGACAACATTTACTTCAATTTAAACCAATATTTGTAGTTTTATTTTAATATTTCAATTAAAATAAGTATCTTTTAAAGATATTTTTTAACATGTCACATTTGTAATTATGAACTAGTATGACATTTCTCAGACTTAAACACCTACCGTTTGCCTGTAAGCTTTGAGGAGGGAGGGGGCTAAAGCAGGGATACAAAGTGAATAAACTGTAATTAATATAAAAATAAAAATTTAATTAAAAAAGAAAAATTATAATTCAGCAAGATAGTAGTGGGGCTTAATATTTTGTATTTCTTATGACCTCCACAGCAATATGGGTACTAGAGCCTGGAATTCTACTTGGAGTTGTAAGGAACTAGAGGTTATCTGTTAAGTTGGTTCGCTGAGATAAGGTATGATGAAAACATTCACAATCATAGTCTTTCAGGACAAGATTATTTTAATGTCCTATTGCACACCAAATAAAAACAATTGAGATACTTTTATTCTATCACTTCATGGCAATATTTACAATATTAGAATTTCTCACATCCTCCTCCAAGTGTTCATAAAATCACTGGAAAATCATTTGTAAATTAAAAGGTTACATTGTTCATGGTAAGGAGATGAGAACTTCATAGAGAATGTTTGAGAATCCATAGTAAGAAATGTAGTAAATGCACTTCTTATAATACCTTATTGTTAAACAGTGTTTGCTGGTATACAAACATTTGTGAATGTCACAGTCTTCATATGAGGGTAGGAGGACTGAGATTGCTATGCTAATTTTCCTGCTGAGGAACCAAAGCTCAGTGATGCTTGGTGACATTTCTCAGTTTTTACAAGATGAAAAGAGCTGAAAGGAAATCAAAACTCCTGGTCTCATGGCAGCAGTGACTAATGTTCTTTTCATTAAACAAAGAGACATCAAGATCAGCTGTGTGAAAGACAGAGGGAAAGTGGTCCAAATTTGAATAAATTCGGTAAACATTCCCTTTTCAAAATGCAGAAATATAAAACAATAATAATTTGCTTAAATCTTCATTTATCAGTGAAAGAAAAATGATCGGCAGATGGCTGTTTGGTGATCTCTTGTGAGAAGAATATGAATTATGTCTTTAAAGATATTTGGAATAATATGCTTTCAATGAGAGAAGCTCCGGACCATGCACACTGCCTTATCCAGACAGCAGTTTTGCATGCTGCCTGAATCTATAACTACTGTTTTTCTGCCTAATTTCCCTCACTTGTCATGGTGGACAGTGTCCTACCTGCAATGTTAAGGACCAGGGTAACCAGCAGGGATTGAATCATACTAGCATACACAATAAGCTTATATAGATAATGCATAACATGTGGCTATACTTAATGCCTTGTTGATTTCCTCAAGCTCCTAGTCCCTGCTTGTGTGTCAGTTGGCTGAACTTATGGAGAAAAGTGGTATAATAATACAGGAATCTGTCAAGAGGAATTATAGGAGCCTTCACAAGGAAAAAAAAGCAAGAAGATAATGAATAAAGAAATAAGCAAGTGAAATAAATTTGGTGAGTCTGACTATGTGAACAGAAGTATAACACATTCACACATTTAAACGTCACATTTCTTATCAATTAAATGGGTCTAAATTTATACACCTGCAAGGTGGCTGATTTCATCAGATGATGTGAAGACTAAGAAAGCACATAAAACATCATATAAGTTGGTGCTGCAGAGATGGCTCAGTCATCAAAGTACTTGCTTCATAAGCAGAAGGAACTGAGTTTGCTTCTCAGGAAACTCAGCATAAAAATCCAACACTGTGGTGCATGCCTTAATTCCAATACTGGAAAGGCAGATTTATGGGGCTTATCAGGTAGCTTAACCAGGGCTCCACACTCAGTGAGAGACTGTCTCAAATAAACAACGTGACTCATGATTGAGGAAAACACTAAAATTAATTTCTGGCCTCCATATGCACATTCACACAAGTGTATATGTCCCCAACACGGATTCCTCCAAAGATATGTGCACACATAGATGCACACATACAATCATAAATACATAAAAAACAATAAAAGTTTTTGCATTGGTAAGAGTTTATTATTAAAGTCCTTTTGTTCTTTGATTTTTCATTATTTATTATTATTATTATTATTATTATTATTTTACAATTTATCCACTTTGTATCCAGATTGTGCCCCCTCCTTTATCTTTTCCTGATCCCATTAACTGTCCCTACTCCCTCATATGTCCCTTCCATAGTCCACTGATAGGGAAGTTCCTCTTCTCCTTCTATTTGACCCTAGCCTATCAGGTCTCATCAGGACTGTCTGAATCCTATTTCTCTGTGGCCTTGAAAGTCCACCTTGCTGGAGAGAGTTGAACAAAGAGCAGGCAACCAATTTCATGCCAGTGATTGCACCTGCTCCCCTTAATGGAGACACAGATGCCCATGGACTACATCTGAGCAGGGGCTCTAGGTTGTCTCCAAGCATGGTCCTTGGTTTATTCATCAATCTCTGCAGCTCCCTGCCCAAACCAGATCCAGAAATTTTGGTTCTCTTAGTCTCCTTGTGGGACTCCTATTTCCTCCAGGTCTTTCTATCTCCCCCTTCCTTCCTGCACTCTGCCTAAAGTTTGTCTATGGGTCCCAGCATCTGCTTCTATACCCTGCTGTGGTTGGGTACTGTCCTGTTCCTTGTTTTCTCCCACTTCCGATATCTATCCTGTTTACCCTTCTGATTGAGAATAAATCATACTCCCTAGGGTACTCCTTGTTGTTTGGCTACTTTAGGACTATACATTTTAGTATATTATATGGCTAATATCCACTTATAAGTGTGTACATACCATGTGTCTCTTTCTGCTTCTGAATTATGTCACTCGGTGTGATCTTTTCTAGCCCCATCCATTTGCCTGTAAATTTCATGATTTCCTTGTTTTTAATTGCCGAGGGATATTCCATTGTGTAAATGCACCACAATTTCTGTATCCATTGCTTGGTTGAGGGACATCTAGGTTGTTTCCAGATTTTGGCTATTACAAATAAAGCTGCTATTAGCACAGCTGTGCAAATGGCATTGTTGTATGGTTGATCATACTCTTGGGATATATGCCCAAGAGTGGTATAGCTGTATCTGGAGGTAAGGCTGTTCCTAATTTTTTTTATAAAGTGCTAGATTGATTTTCAAAGTGGATATACAAGTTTACATTTCCCCTAGCAATGGAGGAAGGTTCCCCTTTCTCGACAACCTCTCCAGCATATGTTGTCACTTGAGCTTTTGATGTTAGCATTCTGATGGGGTAATGTGGAATCTCAGGGTAGTTTTGATTTGCATTTCCAACACAAGGAACGATGTTGAGCATTCCTTTAAGTGTTTCTCAGCCATTCTATATTCCTCCTTTGAGAATTCTCTGCTTAGCTCTGCACCCCATATTTAATTGTATTACTTGGTTTGCTGGTGTTTAACTTCTTGAGTTTTTTATATATATTATGAATATTAGCCCTCTGTCAGATGTAAGGATTAAGAATGATTCCTAGTCTGTAGACTGTCGTTTTGTTCTAGTGACACTGTCCTTTGCTTTACAGACATTTTAGCTTTTCGGTTTCATTAGGTCCCATTTATTGATTGTTGATCTTAGAGCCTGTGCCATTGGTGTTCTGTTCAGAAAGTTGTCTCCTGTGCCAATGAGTTCAAGACTCTTCCCCACTTTTTCTTCTAACAGAGTTTGTGTGTCTGGTTTTATGTGGAGATTTTTGAGCAACTTGGACTTGAGTTTTGTGCAGGGTGATAAATATGGATCTACTTGCATTTTTCTACATGTAGACATCCAGTTAGACCAGCTCCATTTGTTGAAGATACTGTCTTTTTTTCCATTGTATGGTTTTGGCATAATTAGGTGTGTAGGTTTATTTCTGGGTCTCTTATTCGATTCCATTGATCCACCATTCTATTTCTATGGCAGAACCATGCAGTTTATATTATTGTTGTTATATAGTACAGCTTGAGATCAGGGATGGAGATACCTTCAGAAGATTTGTTAAAGTACAGGATGGTTTTTAACAATTCTGGGTTTTTTGTTTTGCCATATGAAATTGAGAATTGTTCTTTCAAAGTCTGTAAGTTTGAAGGGAATTGCATTAAATTTGTAGATTGCTTTCGGTAGGATGGCCATTTTCACTATGTTAATCTTACCATTACATGAGCATGTGAGATCTTTCCATCTTCTTATTTCTTCTTCAATATTTTTCTTCAGACACTTGAAGTTTTTCTTTTCCATACAAGTCTTTCACTTCTTGGTTAGAGTCACACCAAAGTACTTTATGTTATTTGTGGCTGTTGTGAAGGTTGTTGTTTCCCTAATTTCTTTCTCAGCTCGTTTTTCTATTGTATACAGGAAGGCTTCAGATTTATTTGAGTTAATTTTGTATCTAGCCACTTTGCTAAGGGTGTTTATCAGCTGAAGGAGTTCTCTGGTAGAATTTTGGGGGTCACTCGTGTCTATATATCATTTGCGAATAGTGATACTTTGACTTCTTCCTTTCTAATTTGTATCCCCTTGATCTCCTTTAGTTGTCTTATTGCTCTTGCTAAGAATTCAAGAATTATGTTGAAGAGACATGGAGAAAGTGGGCAGCCTTACCTTATCCCTGATTTCAGTGGGATTGATTTAAATTTCTCTCCATTCAGTTTGATGTTGGTTATAGGCTTGCTGTATATTGCCTTTACTATGTTTAGGTATGTGCCTTGTATCCCTGATCTCTCTAAAACTTTAAACATTAACATGCGTTGAATTTTGTCAAATCCTTTTTCAGCATCTAAGGAGATGATCATGTGTTTTTTCTTTTTCAGCTTGTTTATATGGAGAAGTACACTAATGGATTTTCATATATTGAACCACCCCTACATATCTGGGATGAAGCCTATTTGATATTTGATATCTATGATATCTTCTTGAATTCATTTTTGGAGTATTTCATTGAGTATTTTTTGTGTCAATGTTCATAAACAAGTTTGGTCCGAAATTCTCTTTCTTTGTAGGGTCTTTGTGTGGTTTAGGTATCAAGGTGACTGTGGCCTCATAGAATGAGGTTCATAATGTTCCTCCTGATTCTTTTTGTAGAATAGTTTAAAGAATATTGGTATTAGCTCTTTTTTGAAGATATGATTGAATTCTGTAATGAAACTGCCTGGCTCTGGTTTTGGGGGGGGTGGAGGTGGGGACTTTTGATGACAGCTTCTATTTCCTTAAGGGATATAGGACAATTTAGTTTATTTACCTGATTTTGATTCAGCTTTGGTAAATGGAATCTATTTTAAAAATCTCCATTTTATTAAATTTTCAAATTTTGTTGCTTATAGGCTTTTGAAGTAGGACCTAATGATTCATTGGACTTCCTTAGTGTCTGTTGTTATGTCCCCCTTTTCATTGCTTAGTTTGTTCATTTGGACAGTGTCCCTCTGCCCTTTAGATAATTTTGGCTAAGGATTTCTTTATATTGTTGATTTTTTCAAAGAACCAGCTCGTGGTTCTGTTTATTCTTTGGATTGTTCTCTTTGTTTCTAATTTTTTGATTTCAGGCCTGAATTTGATTGTTTCCAACTGTCTACTCTTGTTGGGTATGTCTGCTTTTTTTCCCCCTCGGGCTTTTAGGTATGATGTTAAGTTGCTCATATGAGATGTCTCAAACTTCTCTCTGGAGGCACTCAGTGTTATGAACTTTCCCCTTGGCACTGCCTTCATTGTGTTCCATAAGATTGGGTAAGTTGTACCTTAATTTTCATTGAACTCTACGAAGCCTTTCATTTCTTTATTTCTTCCTGACCCAGCAGTCATTGATTAGAGGGTTGTTTGGTTTCCAAGCCTGTGTAGGCTTTTCTGTTATTTCTGTTTTCTATTTCTGTTATTGTTGAGGTCTAGTTTTAGACCATGGTGGTCTCATATGATACAAAGGATTATTTTAATTTTCTTGTATCTGTTGAAGCTTGCTTTTTTGATTGATTTTGGTTGAAAGTCTATTTCATTAGATATTAGGATGGCTATCCCAACTTGCTTCTTTGATGTTTTATGTTATGATGCTGATTAACATCATAAGATATTAGAGCTGGAAACATGCTTAGAATATCCATTTCCCTATTGTACAGTCATGAAAAGTAAAGGGGAGAAAGGTTAATTTTGATTACACTGCATGTTAGGGATGAAATAGGATTCAAAAGAAACTGTTCACAACTCTCAATGGTGAAGACAAAAGTTCATGAGGCAC
>JAQQSO010004241.1:0-12943 GCA_028658305.1 Pachyuromys duprasi | reverse complement strand
GGGTCGAAGCAGAACCAGGGTGCAGTGTGCGCTCCTAGGGCGCAGTTCAGTGAATACGGAGCCTGGTTCCTCCTGAGACTGCCAGGGAGACAGTCTATAATGGCGGGTGCGGGCGCCCAGCCCAGCAGCTCCTCCAGATCAGAGCTGTGCGCAGCTGGTCACATGGAAATTTCTCCAGGTAATAACTGGGTGTCTCTAGGGTTTTCCCACTTGCTTTTCTCACCGTAGGAGTTCCGCTCACCTGGCACTCACAATGCTGGCATTTTAGGTCCCAGAGTTCAGTCTCCTGGTCGCTGAGTTGTTTCTGCTCTCCTACTCCTCAGACACAGTGTTCTCTCGTGGCAGCCATCTTGGATTGCCGACTGCGTTAGCCCCTCCAGGTCTTTTTATCTCCACCTTCTTTCATAAGATTACCTGCACTCTGCCCAAAGTTTGGCTATGATTCTTAGCATCTGTTTTGATACCCTGCTGGGAAGAGTCTTTCAGAGGCCCTCTGTGGTAGACTCCTATCCTGTTCCCTGTTTTCTGCTTCTTCTTATGTCCATCCAGTTTGCCTTTCTAAAATGAGGATTGATCATCAAAAAACAACTGCATGAACAGAATACTAATAACACAGGCTCTAAGAGCAACAGTCAATAAATGGGACCTCATGAAATGGAAAAGCTTCTGTAAAGCAAAGGGCACTGTCATCAGAACAAAACAGCAACCTGAAGACTGGGAAAAGACCTTCACCAAACCTATATCTAACAAAGGGCTAATATCCAGAATATATAAAGAACTCAAGAAGTTAAACAGAAAATATCAAGTAATTCAATTAAAAAATGGGGTATAGAGCTAAACAGAAAATTCTCTGTAAAGGAATATCAAATGCCAGAGAAACACATAAAGAAATGTCCAATGTCCTTAGTCACTAGGGGGAAGCAAATCAAAACAACCCTGAAATTTCACCTTACAACCATCAGAATGGCTAAGATCAAAAACTCAAGTGACAATACATGCTGGAGAGGATGTGGAGAAAGGGGACCCTCCTCCATTGCTGGTGGGAATGTAAACTTGTGCAACCACTTTGTGAAATCAATCTGTCAGTTTCTCAAAGAATTAGGAATAATGCTTTATTAAGATCCAGCTATATCTATCACTCCTAGGCATATATGCAAAATATGCTTAAGTGTACAAGGTCAACCATGTTCTCAGGAACTTTATTTGTAATAGCCAGAATCTGGAAACAATCTAGATGGCCCTCAACTGAGGAATGGATACAGAAATTGTGGTACATTTAAACAATGGAATACTACTCAACAATTAAAAACAGACATCATGAAATTTTCAGGCAAATGGTAGGAACTAGAAAAAGATCATCCTGAGTGAGGTATCCCTGAAGCAGAAAGACACACGTAGTATGTATTCCAGTTTCTTTATCCACTTGTCCACTGAGGGACATCTTAGTTGTTTCCAGATTCTAGCTATTATGAATAAAGTGTCCGTGAACATAGTTGACCAAGTGTCCTTGTTGTATGGTGGAACATCTTTTGGGTATATTCCCAGGAGTGGTTTAGCTGTGTCTTGAGGTAAAGCTATTCACAACTTTCTGAGAAAGTGTCAGATTGATTTCCAAAGTGGTTGTACCTGTTTACATTCACACCAGCAATGGAAAAGGGTTCCCCTTTCTCCACATCCTCACCAGCATGAGCTGTTATCTGAGGTTTGATCCTGGCCATTCTGATGGGTGTAAGAGGGAATCTCAGAGTCATTTCAATTTGCATTTTCCTGATGACTAAGGACATTGAGTGTTTCTCAATGTCCATTTAAGATTCCTCTCTTGAAAATTCTGTGTTTAGTTCTGTGCTCCATTTTTTTTCCACTCTGGAAATCAATTTGGAGCTTTCTTAGACAATTAGGAATAGTGATTTCCCCAAGACCCATCTATACCACTTTTAGGCATATATCCAAAAGTTGCTCAAGTTCACAACAAGGACATTTGTTCAACCATGTTTGTAGTAGCTTTATTCGTAATAGCCAGAACCTGGAAACAACCCAGATGTCCCTCAGTCAAGGAACTGATACAGAAATTATGGTAGTTTTACACAATGGAATACTACCAAGCAATTAAAAACAAGGTAATCATGAAATTTGCAGGCAAATGGTGGGGCCTGGAAACAATCATCCTGAGGGAGGTATCCCAAAAGCAGAAAGAAGCACATGGTGCATACTCACTTATATGGACCTATAGGATAGGATAAACATACTGAAGTCTATACACCTAAAGAAGATAAACAAGAAAGATGACCTGGGCTAAGTTGATCAGTCCTCAGTTTGATAGACAAATGTGCTCCATTTTTTTAATTGGGTTATTTTCTTTACTTCTGTTTGATTTCTTGAGTTCATTATATATTTTGTATATTATCACTTTGTCAGATGTAAGATAGGTGAAGATCTTTTCCAATCTATAGACTGTCATTTTGTTCAATTGAAACTATCTTTTGCCTTACAGAAGCTTTTCAGTTTCAAGAGGGCTCATTTATTAATTATTGATCTTAGAGCCTCAGCTGTTGGTGTTCTGTTTAGGAAGTTGTCTCCTGTACCAATGAGTCAAAGGCTCTTCCCCACTTTCTCTTCTAATATATTTAGAGTACCTGGTATTGTATTGAGATCTTTAATCATCTTGGATTTGAGTTGTTTGCAGGGAGATAAATATGGATCTAATTGCATTTTTTCTGCATGTAGACATTCAGTTAGATTTGTTAAATATGCTCTCTTTTTTTTTTCTTTTATATGGTTTTGGCTCATTTGTCAAAAATTAAGTGACCAAAGTATGTGAGTTTATTTTTGTGTCTTTGGTTTGATTCCACTGGTCAACCAGTCTATTTCTATGACAGTACCATACTGTTTTATTACTCTTTCTCTATAGTATAGTTTGAGATCAGGAATAGAGATACCTCCAGAAGATCTTTTACTGTAGAGGATTGTTTAAGCTATTCTGGGTTTTTTGTTTTTGCATATGAAATTGAGAATTGTTCTATGAGGTCTGTAAAAGTTGTGTTGATATTTTTGGTGGGAATTGCATTGAATCTGTAGATTGCTTTTTTTTAAGCCATTTTCACTATGCTAATCCTATAGATCCATGAGTATGGGAGATCTTTCCATCTTATGAATTCTTCAATTTTTTTCTTCATACTTGAAGTTTTTTTCATACAAGTCTTTCAATTGCTTGGTTATAGTTATACCAAGATGCTTTATATTATTTGTGGCTACTGTGAAGGGTGTGGTTTCACTAATTTCTTTCTCAGCCTGTTTGCCGCTTACTTACAGGGGATCTACTCTTTGTTTCTTTGTTTTTTATATTACTCTTGTATCCAGCCACTTTGCTGAAGGTATTTATCAGCTTGTAGGAGTTCTCTAATGGAATTTTGGGTTTGCTTACTTATACTATCATATCTGCAAATAGTGATGCTTTGAAATCTTCTTTCCTTATTTGTATCATCTTGTTCTCCTTTAGTTTTCTTATTGCTCTAGCTAGAACTTCAAGTACTATCTTAAAGAGGTATAGATAGCATGGGAAGCCTATTCTTGTCCCTGATTTTAGTGGAATTGTTTTGAGTTTCTCTCCATTTACATTCATGTTGGCTATTGGCTTTCTGTACATCCCCTTTATTATGTTTAAGTATGGGTCTTCTGTCCTTGATTTCACCAAGACTTTTGTCACGAAGTGGTGTTTGATTTTGGCAAAGGCTTTTTCGGCATCTTATGAGATAATCATCTGATTTTTTTTTCTTTGAGTTTGTTTATATGGTGGATTACATAGATGAAATTTTGAATGTTTAACCATCTCTACATTCCTAGAATGAACCCTACTTGATTGTGGTAGATAATGTATTTGATGTGATCTTGGACTTATTTTGCACACAATTTATTGAGTATTTTTGCATCAATGTTCATTAGTGAAATTGGCCTGAAATTCTCTTTCATTGTGGAGTCTTTGTGTGGTTTAACTGTTAAAATGACTGTGGCTTCACAAAATGAGGTTGGCAATGTTCTTTTAGTTTCTATTTTGTGGAATAGTTTGAGGAGTATTAGTATTAGCTTTTCTTTGAATGTCTGATAGAATTCTGTGTTAAAGCCATCTGGACCTAGGTGTGTGTGTGTGTGTGTGTGTGTGTGTGTGTGTTTGTTTATTTTTTTGGTTAGAAGATTTTGTTGACTGCTTTTATTATTTTTAGAGGTTATAGGACTGTTTAAACTGTTTTCCTGATCATGATTTAACTTTGATAGGTGAAATCTATCAATACAATCATCCATTTCCTTTAGATTTTCAAATTTTGTGGAATACATGGTTTTGAGGAAAGACC
This sequence comes from Pachyuromys duprasi, assembly GCA_028658305.1. Taxonomy (NCBI): domain Eukaryota; kingdom Metazoa; phylum Chordata; class Mammalia; order Rodentia; family Muridae; genus Pachyuromys; species Pachyuromys duprasi. The sequence goes on along the minus strand of JAQQSO010004241.1, from coordinate 8,597 downwards.
TAAATTTTTTTTGAGTCCCTCATTGTATGTTTTATGTGCCCATTTTTGTTTCAGATTCTGTTAATTTGGATATTCTCCCTCTGTCTTTTGGTTTGGCTAAGGGATTGTCTATGTTCTTGATTTTCTCTTTTTTTAAACTTTTTACATTAATTTACTACAATAATTAATTAATGTAATTACATTAATTACTATATTACATTACATTAATGTGATCACATTAATTACTATATCACATTACATTGATTAATGTAATTACATTAATTAATTTTATTTGCTTTGTAGCCTAGCTGTAGCCCCTTCCCTCTTTCCTTACCAATCCCACCCTCCCTCCCTTATCTCCTCCCATGTCCCTCTTCAAGTCCACTGATAGGGGAGGTCCTCCTTCCCTTCCATCTGATCCTAACTTATCATGTCTCATCAGAATTGGCTTCATTGTTTTCCTCTGTGCCCTGAAGAGGCCGCTCCCTCCTCATGGGGAGGCTGTCAAAGACACAGTCACTGAGTTCATTTCAGAGACAGTCCCTGTTCCCTTTACTAGGAACCCCAGTTGGATACTGAGCTGCCAATAAACCAGCTCATTGATTCTTTGTATTATTCTCTTTGTTTCCAATTCATGGATTTCAGTGCTGAGTTAAATTACTTCCTGTCATCTACTCCTCTTTGGTGTGTCTGCTTCTTTCTGTTCTGGAGCTTTCAGATGTACTGCTAAGTTACTAGTGTGGGATCCCTCCAATCTCTTTATGAGGTGAACGTGTTCAGTGCTATGAGGTTTCATTGTGTCCCATAACTTTGGGTATGTTGGGCCTTCATTTTTATTGAATACAAGAAAGTATTTAATCTCTTTCTTTATTTCTTCCCTGACCCAGTGGTTATTGAGTAGGGAGTTGTTCAGTTTCTTTAAGTTTGTATGCTTTCTGTTGTTTCTGTTGCTGTTGAGTTCCAGCTTTAATCCATGGTGGTCTGATAAAAGACAAGGGTTTATTTATCTCTTCTTATAAGTGTTGAGACTTGCTTCATGATCAAGTATATGGTCAGTTTTGGAAAAGATTCTATGAGGTGCTAAGAAGGTGGTATATTCTCTTGTGTTTGGGTGAAATGTTCTTTAGATATCTGTTAGGTCCATTTGATTCATGATATATGTTATTATTTTTCCATTTAGTTTCTTTCTCAATAATCTGTCCATTGAAGTAAGTGAGGTGTTGAAATCTCCCACTATAAATATATGGGATTCAATATATTATAAATAGATTTCCGTATAAATAGATTTAATATAAATTTCTTGTGTTTCAGGTATGTTAGGGTGTCCAAGGTTCCAAGGTTGCTTGACTTGGGATAAGTGATTTTGGGGAGATGCCATAGTTTTCTGGCTTTTGTTGATTGTGTTTTTATGCTGGCTTTTAGCCTTCTGTTTGTTTGTTTGTTTGTTTGTTTTTCTGGCATTAGATGTTAGATCCTGTTGCCTACTGGAGTTTTCAGGGGTGTGGGAAGAGAGCCCTGGGCAGGAAGCTGGATGTTCCTGGAGAAGTCCTCCTCAGATTGGTGGGAATGGTCACTAACCCATGGGTACATCTCAGAGACTTGCCCATGGCTCTCCTAATATGAATCTGGGAACCAAGTAGACTCCTCAACAGCATGGGGATCCTTCTTTCATTGAGGAAGTCTCAGAGTCAGTGACCCTACTACTAGCTTTTTTTTGTTTAAGTTTTAGCTTTAATAATCTGCTAACTAACTCCAGTATAGATAATTGAGTCAATGGTTCTCATTTGTCTGAGTCATTTAAAACACCTTTTTTGTTTTCTTATTTTTTCATCATCATCATTATTATTATTATTATTATTAGTAGTAGTAGTAGTAGTGGTGGTGGTGGTGGTGGTAGTAGTAGTTACAATTTATTAACTTTATATCCTGGATGTAGTCACTTCCCACATCTACTCCCAGTCTTACCCTCCCTAATCCCCCTCCTCTCCTAGTCCACTGATAAGATAGGTCCTCCTCCCCTATTACCTGACACTATCCTGTCAGGACTCATCATGACTCTCTGGATCCTCTTTCTCTTTGGCCTAGTAAGGCCACCTCACCAGGGGGAGTTGATCAAAGAGCAGGCAACCAAGTTCATGCCAGTGACTGCTCCTGTTCCCTTTACTAGAAAACTCCCATGGAGACTGAGCTGCCCATGGGCTACATGTGATCAGGGGGTGTAGTTCCTCTCCATGCACTGTCCTTGGTTGATTTATCAGTCTCTGCAGGGCCCAAGGTTAGTGAGCTCAAACACTATGCTCAGACACAGCGCTTGTTGGGCACAGCCATTTTGGATAATCTGTGAGCACAGAAGTCTTACTGGTCTTCTTAAGGAGATAGGTTGAGCTTTGGAGCATGGCTGGGGGTGCTTCCATGGTTCCTGAGCATCAAGATACCCAAGGTTGGAGCCATGGGCCCACGATGGTGAGAGTGGGTTCCCAATGTTGGAGCCATAAGTGGCCAGTACCCAGAAGGTATCTACTGACTATGGGATTGGGTGGGTGGGGTAAGGCTGAGGCTCAGAAGCCTGGGAACTCTTCCCCGGGTTATCCAGGTGACCTGAGGTTGGACTCCTCTGTTTCCCTCACCATGTCCTCTTCTTTCACCTGGGAAACACAGACATTGAGGTTTTGGGGTCCACAGTGCGGTCTCTTAGTAACTCTGATCTCACTGCTCCCCTGCTGCTCAGATAGCATGCAAATTTGTCGCTGCCACCTTGCTTTTCTCCCCTTAACTAGTATCTTAACAGCTACAAAGCTATAGTTATACACAGCATGTTACCCATGTTAAAATAGATTAACATGGAATGGATTTAAATGGAATGTAATAAAGTATAATATATAAATGTTTACTACAGGAAAGTGCTTTAGGGGAATAACTCAGGACTTAAGAGCAACAAAACATAAATGTGACCTAAGAAGCTATAAAGCTCTATGTAGCAAAGAACACCATAATTCAAGTAAAGAGCAGCCATAAATTACAGGGTAAAGTTTTAACTTCTATTCATCTATAAGGTTAGTATCTAAAATACACAAAGAACTCGAAAGCCTAGCATCAATAAAACAAACTACCCAATCATTAGAGGATGGTGCTAAGCAAGCATCTCTCAAATGATGAAATATAAATGATAGAGAAACATTTTTAAATATTCAGTATCATTAGTCACCAGGGAAGTAGAAATGAAAACTATTTTGAAATTATTTCTTACTTCTGTCAAAATGGGCAAAATGAAAAACAGAAATTACTAAAAATGCTGGGGTGAACTTGAAAAAAGACAAACATTTATTTGCACTTGGTGGGACTGTAAATTCATGCATCCACTGTAGAAATTGATGTGGAGGTTCCTGGAAGAATAAAAGACAAAGAAACAACCAAACAAAAACCTAGAAATACATTTTCTATGTGGTCCAGGTATACCATGCTTGGGCATATACATGAAGGTCTGTATACCTGACTACATCTGCTTGTCCATGATCATTATTGCTGCTCTGTTTAATATATCCAGGGAATAGAGACATCCATGATGTCCAACTACAGATAAACATATATTAAAGCAATGTTACAAATGAACATAACACAACTGTTAAGAAAAGTGAAACTGTAAAAATTGCAGCTGAGTGGATGAAGCTGGAACAGTGAGTTAATTGAGAGTTGAACATCGTATCACATATATTTGGTTGAATCTTAAATTATGTGTTCCCTTTGGAATACTTCATACAATGTTAGGGAAATTTTGTGGACTGAAGTTTATATTTATACCTTTAATTTAAAATTTATGTATGGTTTCAGATTCAGGTACTTTCCTAATAGTTCTATACATCCTAATGATTTTGTTATCTAATGATCACAATCATACCACTTACGGTATTTGTGTTTCAAAGGAATTTCAGGCTTGACACTGTAAAACTAGAGGAAAATCTTCTCATGAAAGTGTCCAATAGTATGCCATGATATAACCTCATTTACATAGATTTGTCACTGTGTCAAATTCCCTAACTAATTGCTTAACTACATGTATTTTATTTCTTATAACATATATCTTGGGAAAATTCTGGAAAAGTTCAGAGTTTAACTCTTTCAGTGATGTTTGTTTTTTACCTTTCATAATAATACTCTCTCTATCAGCTACAAAGTGAAACAAAGTGCACATGACTTATTTGGTCTTTCTTAAGGAGTCTATACAACTGTGTTTGTTTGTTTTTTAGAAGAGTATACTGAGAATTACATTTGTGATTACTATGTATTCATATTCTGAAGCGTATTACCTCAAATGTTCATAGAATTTCTGTGAGTAGGTATGTGTATGTGAATGTATATATGCATATATGTATATGCATATATATGTATGTATGCAGGTATGTATGCATGCATGCTTTTGTGTCATATATGTGTGTGGTGTAAGAACAAATGTGTTTTAGTAGAAGATGGATGTGGGGAGATGCCAGATGAGACATTACATCATGTTCTTTGCTCTATCTACCTACTGTATTCCCAGGAGATTTGCTCTTTCATAGAATATGAAGCTGGGGTAAAAATCACTAAATCATTGTAATCCTCTTGTATCCTACCCCTTTAACACTTGAGTACAGGAATGTGAATACAGAGACATTTACATGGGTTCTATTCCTCATGCTTGTACAGTAAGTAGTCATCCACCCAGCTATTAGTTAATCTCATAAAGCTATATGTCTATGGTTTCTCTGCAAAGCAAATTTGACCTCAATTAGAAGAAAATTCAAAAATAGTTATCTTTGTCCACCCATTCAACCATAATGCCTTTTACAGTTATACCTACAAGACGTTCACATTGCTTTTCAAAGGGAAGCACATGACACATATAGTTAGTTTATGGATAGAAATGGTCTTATCTTTAAAAGCAAGATGTGATGAAACAAAGTGCTAAGGAATGAATCCAAACATATTAACGTAAGATGGCAACTACCCATCAGGTAACAAATATATAACCAGTTATTATTTTACTGTTTATGAGAAAGAATCAAGAAACCTAATCCTCAAAGATAAGATTCATTTAAAATAACAAAAAGAAAGGAAGGAAGGAAGAAAGAAAGAAAGAAAGAAAGAAAGAAAGAAAGAAAGAAAGAAAGAAAGAACTAACTTTCTTCTGCAGGGTATTGAAAACCCAACATATGTAAAAAGAAGAAAATTATGTAATGATTTATATCATCTCACAGAATCATGTGGTGTTTTCAATGAACTACAGGAAGAATGACCTAGATACTTGAAAAGTTATATCAGAATCATTATTTGACCATGGGATCCTGAGGTAGGAGCACAATTATCTCAGCTATGCAGCCTTGTGTATTTAGTAATTCACCACACTCATGATGTTTTCTGAAGCTCAGTGCAGAGATGTGTGACATCACAACGCCTGTGGTTCCCCATCAACAACACAGGTGTATAAAAGGCCCTTGTCAGATGGTGACACCCAGACTCCAGGAGCCTACTGCTTGTCTTCCTCTGAACAGTCCACTCCTGACACCATGTGTTACTATGGCAGATACTATGGGGGCCTGGGCTATGGCTATGGTGGCCTAGGCTATGGCTATGGCTGTGGCTATGGTGGCTATGGTGGCTATGGTGGCTACGGTGGCTGTGGTGGCTATGGTTATGGCTGCTGCCGCCCACTGTGCTGTAGAAGGTACTGGTCCTATGGCATCTACTGAGGAGATTCTGTTGCTGTTCAACACAACTCTCTTCATGTCACAAGTTCTTTAAATCATCTTAAATTGTAATCTTATACCAAACTATCTGAGAAAAAATAAACAAAATACAGCATGCTGAGATTGCAAAGAAGTCCTTCATTGTCTTCACAGTGCCTTCAAATAATGAGACGTATTTGGGTTGTTACCTATTATATTAAAATAATTTACTTTTAAATAAACTATTTCATTGAACGTATTGCTTCTTTTGGTTTTACTTAATCATCTTCATCAGTATGGAATGTATGTCGGTGTACTGCTGTCTGCTTGTTCACAATGGTTTGAAAAAATAGGGAGGAGTTTAAAAAAAAAAAAACAGGAGAGAAGGAGGCATTTCCTTTGAACATTCATTGATATACATTGGGTTGTTTCTTTTCTCCTTTTTCTATGGGAGTATTTTTATTTTTATTTTATTTATTACAACTCATTCACTTTGTATCCCAGCTGTAGCCCTTTCCCTCATCACTTTCCAATCCTGCCCTCCTTCTTCTCCTCTTCCCCAGTCCACCAATAGGGGAGTTCCTCCTCCCCTTCCATCTGAGACTAGCTTAACAGGTCTTATCAGGACTGGCTGCATTGTGTTCCTCTGTGGCCTGGTAAGACTGCTTCTCCCCCTCACCCCGGAAGGAGAGGTGATCAAGGAACCAGCCACTGAGTTCACATCAGAGACAGTCCCTGTTCCCCTTACTAGGGAACCCACTTGGACACTGAGCTGCCATGGGCTACATCTGTGCAGGGGTTCTAGGTTATCTCCATGCATGGTCCTTGGTTAGAGTATCAATCTCAGGAAAAAACTCTGAGCCCAGATTTGGGCTTATGAAATCTTATGAAAGAATGGGTAGATAGAAAGACCTGGAGGTACAGCAGATCCACAAGAAGAGCCAAAAAATCTGTGTTGCTTCTTTTTTATGGTGAGCACTGTCACAATGATATTGGTAATTCAGATATTTGTATGAGGTCAAATCCTTTTGTTTTTTAGATAAAATTCCAGAAGTGTCACACGTTAGTTCTATGACCATTTGAAAAAGCATCTACATACCTTTTTCTCTAATTGCTGTCATTGTACACATTCTCACATGTTCTCTAATGCTCATTTTTTCCTATCAAACATTTTATTAACAGCTATTGACTACAGTCTCATTGTTACTTTGATTTGTAATTTTGAGATATTAGTGCAGTGAAAGCTTATTTCACCCTTTTCACCTGTAAATTTTCTTTTGATAAATGTCTATTCCAAACTTTGAAACTGGAACCTTACTCCCGTGCTCCTCCTACAACTATTGTACCAGTGGGTGTGTCTTTGTAGGACAGCTCTTACTGTAGCTTGCAAGATTTATAGCCTTATAAGACCCAGAACTAATTTTTCCCTTATGTTGAATACACAGAAGCTTCCAGAACTAAGGAAGCCAGCTAATAGGGGTAAGGATTCTATTCAGTTATCTGATTGAATCTTCTTTGTTCTATGACTCTTGAATTTGGTGTCTTCAGAAAGTCTTATCATCAAGTCTTAGAAGGTAAAGAAGAGGATTTTCAAAAGTCTATAATTTTTTAAAGTCTATGGTATTTGTATAGGCAACAGTTTTGAAAAAGGCAGCCCTTTCTTGACAATGGGCCTTTTATTTCTTAACCTCTCATATCTTACTTTTAATTTCTTCTTTTTTTCTGCCCTCCTGTTCACCATTTCTGTTCTGTTTCTCTGCCTTACTCGTTTATACTGTTTCCTTCTATCGTTACTCTCTTCAAAGCTCTGCACTGTTCCTGTAACTCCACATAGCCATTCAGTAATTCCCTAACCAGTACAGATCTACAGTAAGAAAAATGGCACAGAGCTGGCATAACAATAGACACATTGATAATGGAACGGTATAGAAAACAAAGCATGCAAAACACTAGAACTCAGTGGCACAGGAGAGGCTTTCAGACTGCAAAACCAGAAGTAAAGTTGGTAAGGCCAACAACTGACAAGTGAGAACTCATAAACTGAAGTTTCTGTACAGCAAAGAAAACAATAATTCCTATATAATGGAAAAATCTTTAATGGTTATACTTCCAATAGAAGCTTAGTATCTAAAATACACAAAGAACTCAAAGAATTAACATGAAGAAAAGAAATATTTCAGTTATAAAATAGGACATGGAACTAAACATCAAAAATGCTGAACTATAAAGGCATGAAAAATATTTTTTTAATTTTAACATTTTTATTTTATATTAATCACAGGTTATATAATTTGTATCCCAGCCATAGCCCCCTCCCGCATTCCCTCACTATCCCACCCTTCCCTCCCTCATCTTGTCCTTGCCCCTTTCCAAGTCCACTGATAGGGGAGGACCTCCTCCCCTTCTCTCTAACTCTAGCTTATCAGGTCTCTTCAGGAATGGCTGCAATGTCCTCTTCTGTGGCCTAGCAAGGCTGCTCCTCCCTCGGGGGTCAGGGAGGTAGAAAAGCCAACATTGAGTTCATGTCCAAAATAGTCCCTGTTCCCCTTACTAGTGAACCCACTTGGGTATTGAGCTACCATTTGCTACATACAAGCAGGGGTTCTAGGTTATGACCATACTTGGTCCTTGGTTGGAGAGACAGTCTCGTAAAAGACCCCTGTGCCCTGATATATTTGGTCCTTGCGGAGCTCCTGTCCTCTCCAGGTCATAGTAACCCCCCCTTCTTTCATATGATTCCCTGCACTCTGCCAAAGGGTTGGTTATGTTTCCTAATCTTTGCTTTGATACCCTTCTAGGTAGAGACTTTCTGAGGCCCTCTGTGGTAGGCTCTTGTCCTGTTACTTGTTTTCTCCTACATCCAATTTCCATCCAATTTGACTTTCTAAGTGAGTATTAATCCTCTTGCCCCAGGTCCTC
>JAQQSO010004240.1:0-12943 GCA_028658305.1 Pachyuromys duprasi | reverse complement strand
GTCAGCTTCCACGGACAACAAGGGAACGCGGACACGTCCTTTTATAGCAGAGCCTCACCTTTCCCAGCAGTGTCACGGAAAAGTGGCTCCAAGGACATATTTCTAATTTTAATTGTAGATAAGCGCAGTTTGATAGAGCAGGTTGGGTGTTCCAAGGTGTTTGTGGGAACATGAGAAAGTGCTAGATATGGAACGTTCTCAACCAGCATGCCCGAGAGCTGCTCAGAGGCACCATCTTCTCTCTGCCCCTAAGAACAGTCCTTATGCACGTGTCTCTCCTCAGCTCATCCATGTGCCTGAGGGCATGCACACAGCCAGGCCCTGCCCCTGTTTGACAACAGCTGTCTTGAAGACCAGCTCTGCCAGCCACACAGCAACGAGGGACCTGATTGCCCTGTGCACACAGTGACACAGAAGAAAGCTTTGGGGAGCATGTAGGAATATGAAAGTGGGGGTGCTTTACATTACAAGTCCACATGCTAGTAAATTAACAGTTGGGCACATGCACCGTGCACACCCATGACACCAGCACAGGTTGTCTTGATTTAGGAGGATTGTGAGTTCTAGGCTAGCCTGATAGCACACACACACAATATCAAAACAAGGACAGCCTAGGAGGCTCAGGTCCTGTTGTGCAAACTTGAGAACATGATCCCTCGAAGCTGTGTGGCAGAAGGAGGGAGCCAATTGCCAAAGCTCTCTCCTGACCGCACTGCAGCCTCCCACACTACTAATAGACATAAAATTAAAAACAGGAAGAAGAAGAAAATGAGGAGAGAGAGAGGTGTAGGGGATCCCACCATCAGATGAAATTATGAATAAAATGGAAACTTTTTGAATTTTAAATAAAATTCAACTTGCACAAATAAAGTCTGTGACTTTGTTCTGAAAGCAGTGTTCCACAACTGTGGTGGGTTGGTGTGGCAGGCTGCTTAAAGTTATAGCAGGAATCACAGTTTTAAAGACTGGAATTTAGAGAGAACCATACAGAACCGGTACGTATATAGATCAAAGAGTCAAGTAAAAAACAAATGAAGAGCCCAGCAAACAGGAGAATAGAATAACAAGACTCTCTAGGAATCTTGGTCTTGGGTGCAGCTCTGTAAGGAGAGCTGCCTAGCATGCTCGGGACCTAGGCTCAACCCCAACACCATACAGGAGATAGAGGTAGATCTGAGAGAGGGAAGGGGGAAGGAAGAGGAGGGAAGGGGACAGGGGCAAGAGGGAAACTAAAACGGGAGGTAGGAGAGCTGAAATGCTGTACTCCTGCTTTCTTCACTCCTGGCAGTGTTGTGCTAAGCTACAGTAATATTCCTGTGAACCAGCATCCATCCCATATTATCAGGTCATTTAGATTCTGCTTGCCAGGCAACCGGCACATTTCTGAACCGGCTTCCAGGCTGTGTGACTCACAACTTGGGGACCCTTATTTTGTTCAACTACTGAATTAGGATTCAACATCACCTAATTTTGAAATACATTGTCAGTGGAGAACTAGTCTGTAAACTGAAGTAGTTTCAAACTTTCGAATACTCCAGGAAAAAATTAAATCAGTTTCTCCAATCTAGAAATGCTGACAAGGAAGGGGCCAGGGCTGGTGTCTCTCCCGTCAGCCCTGAGAGAGTGGCTTCCCCAAATCCAGCCATGCTGAACTCCTCAGCTGAGTGACAAAATTTAGGATTGCTGTGCTCAGACCGCTCAGATGCTCCTGTCTTCTGTGGCAGAGAGCGCTGGCATCCTCCGCAGCAGCTCCTGAACCCACATGCCTGCAGGTGCCCGCAGAGGCCGAGGCAGAGTCTCCTGAGCTGCAGTTGTAAGCTGCCGTGATGGGAAGAGAGGAGCTCACGACTACGCAGGCTCCTGTGCCCCAGGCCGCCCAGTCTCACTCTGCAGCCCCCGCCTCCCAAACTCTGAGACTTCAGACACGCCAGCACACCTGTTTACACACTGCTGGAGATCACACTCAGTGGCCCACACAAGCTAGACACACACTCTTGCCAGCAGAGTGCACCCTGCCCCCTGGACTGCATCTGTCTCTAACCCCCATGTTCAGGTGAAAACTCTCTGACCCTGCGTGAGGCAGGAAGAGCCACACTGGGTCACCACCTCCCCCAACACTTGTTTTATTCCTTTCCTAAAACCTCCTAAATTATGAAAATATATATTTGTTTAAGTCTTGATCCCCAAATGGGGGAGTTAAACAATTATTTTTTTACTTCAATTCCTGACAAAAACTGTTGCTTTGTAGACAGCTTAGGGCTATTTATACCTCAAGGGTTAGTGATAATCAGGCCCTTTTGCCTGGGCTCCTAAGTGGAATGAAGAAGACATTGAGAGCCAGTGGTCACTTCTGGAGGACACTTCTCAGGGCCAACGGGACTAGCACCACCAAGATGCACCAGCCTCTGAAGTTCTTCCTCAGGTCTCCAGATCAGAGGTTTGGAGGTCAGCCTTGAGCAGTATAGGCATAGAACTGCCACCAGCTCCCACTGAAAAGAGCAATTCCACCTCTGCACACTTAGAGAATATCTCACACACACTCAACTTTGACCCAGAAACCTTGGATGGTCTGTAACAAAAACACAAGACTGGAAGGTTCTAGTCAGATAGCTCTGTTAGGCAGCACCCGATTCTGGCAGCTTTGTGACACCATACTTCAGGTGAGGGAGAGAAAGGCCTCAGGACACCTGTGTGGCCAGATAACCAGCACAGGGGCCACGCTGGGTCTCGTCATCCAGCCTTCACAGCGCCCGCCCTCGCTCTGCCGTGGCCAAGGCTGTCCATGGGAAGGAAGGCACGCTGGCCGCAGGTTACAAAGAAAGTTCTGTGACTAAAGGGGGTGGGTAGGATTTTGTACCTTACATAACAACCCTCTTGCCAAACATGAGGTTCTAGTTTCCCAGAAAGTGAGTGAAATAACAGCCATCGCTCTGCCGTTACAAGCACACCTAAATTCCACAGCATTGGTGGGTTTCCACAGCTTGTCAGCTTTGCTGTAATTCAACATCAAATCTGTGGAAGGCCTGGCTGGCTTTGCTGGCTTGGTTAGGCCTAGCTGGCTTTGCTGGCTTGGTTAGGCCTGGCTGGCTTGGCTGGCTTGGTTTGGTTTCGATGAAGACCATGGAGCTCAGAGTTTAAAGACTTTCCAGCACAGAGTGTGGGTGTGGAAGCTGCAGAGCCCCAGTCTAGAGGCTCCGTTTCTTCCCGCTGACCTCTGGTCTATTTGTACGGACACATGGAAAGCTGTGTTCTCCCAGGCTGAGCTAGTCTAGAATTGACCTGGAGAGTGAATATTCTGGGAACGCACACACCTGTTTGAAGCTGCCTATTTGCGTTCTAAGACAAACTTTTGCACATGCACATAGTTTTGATAACAGCTGTTTTGGTTTCAGTCATTTTTTCTTCCCTAACATTAATGCTGCAAATGGGAATTTTCTAAGAGAACTCTCTGGTCGTCACGGTAGCTCTGTACCAGCCTTCCTTGTCCCCAGGCTGACCCCCTCCCCAGAGCCCCATGTCTGCCTGCCGGGTACTCCCAGCCATCAGTTCTAAATGCAGGCTGGATATGCTACGCCCTTCCAAAAGCCCCATCACCCTTCCCTGTCTGTGCTTTCTTTGCCAACATTCCCAACAGCAATATGATGTCATTCATGCTTCCAGAATGTCATGGAAAAGAGCGAAGTCCATGTTTATAATTTATGCACTCCAGTAAGCCTGAAATATTGTTATTATATTTTTACTCATGGCACAAGCTAGTCACACTCAAATGATCATCTGTTACCTGTGGCTGGTGTTTCCTGAGTTGGAAAACACAATTGTAGGTCACGTTTATTCTTCGAAGCATCACAAATAGGGCTTTACAGTCATAGAGGTTTATAACATGATCACACCAGTTGGGTGTTCATTTGTTCACTTTCCTAGTCCTTCGGAATGCCCTCCAGAACCTGAAATGTGTACCAGATGGCAGAGGTGGGGTGGGGTTCTGAACAAGAGCTAACTGCAGGGGCCTTAGACAACTGAGCAACAGGGGCTTCTAGACGAACTTGATAAAGAGAGGAAAGAGACATCTAATTCAGCGTATTCTGGCTTGCTACCTGGGGGATGGGATGTGAAGTAAGAGGAAAAGGGGAAAGGAAGTCACAGGGGGAGACTGCTTGCCCAAAAAATTGTTCCCAAACGGCCTTGGGTTTCTTTGAGATTGGTAATTTTGTCAACTGGCCTGAATTGAGGGATGCTTGACAGTTTGGTAAAACTGTGTTGGGATCTTGTCACGTGGGTGATTCTGCAGATTTCCTCCCTCCCGCAGGCTATGGTCCAGGTATTTCCTCCTTCACTCACGTGTTCTTCTAGCAGGCAACTATGTTCTCCTGTGTGCTAAGTCTCCATGTCTCTACCCTCGGTCCTCAGGATGCTGAAGGTTCAGGACCGTCTCATGTTAACTTTCCTAATGTGGGAACTGTCCAGACTTTATAAACACCTTGAGGATCAGGCCGACAAGCTTTGACCTGGGATGCGGAAACTGGAGAGGACTCCATTGAGAACGACTGATGTTCATTGAGAATGCGCAGCTGGAAAGCTGTGTATAAAATAGCATTTGGCACACAGTAGGCATTTAACACTGTTACTATCATTTAGATTAATGTTCTCTGCTGTATTTGTGTTTCTAAAAATCCTTGCCACAATTTTCTAATTTAACCAATTTATTTCATTTAGTTAATATCAGTGTCTTCTCCTAAGACAAAAACATAACTATGTATGTTAAACACATAACATGCTTTTCAGAAATTCCTTTCTATTTTATGTGTGTGCGTATGTGTATCTATGATATGTGTGTGGTCCCTGTGGAGGCTAAAAGAGAATGTCAGCTACTCCGGAGCTGGGTTCCTAGGCTTGGGTGCTGGAACTAAACTCGGCTGTCAGCAGAGCAGCGTGTGGCCTTAACCATAGGGCCCTCTCTTCAGCCGCTAGCACGTTTCAGTTGTGAAATGATGTACCTCCCCAAGTCTGGGTTAAATAAATACATACTTAAAAATCTTGATTACTGAGAAATAACAAATGAGTAATTAATATAATCACTCAATATAATCACAATTAGCATAAAATAATGAAGTCAGTTATTTCCTTTCGCTTTCCCTAGACATATCAAACATGTGTTTGAAAGGCAAATATTTCAGATGAAGCAGATGATTGGGGTTAAATTAAATTTAGTTTAAAATTAAATTTAATCTCCACTAAAATAAGTAGCTAAGTAAAGTATTTCTTAAGTACGTAAGGTGCGGAGAGTTGTATGAATCATAACAATTCCTATATTCCTTTCTGCTCCTTTATGGGTGATGTGACTCCCAGGCCACAGCCATGACATGGTAAACATTTTCCCATGAACCCTTTCAGGAAAGGCAAGACTATCCTGTGGGGCCAAGTGAGAAACTATGGAAATGCTACCTCCCAAGGATTGACAGGTCATAAATTCTCCGATGAAGTCGGATTTGATAACACTGATGAATGGTGTTTCTCTTCTGGCTAGAGCCCTAGTCAAGGGCCGGGCAGATGGCTTGGAGGGTAAATCGCTTGCCCAGCAGGCATGGGGGCCACAAGTACCCTCCGCCACACCTATGTGTAATGCCAGGAAGACACAGTGATCCTAGTGTACAAATTGTAGACACAGAATTCCTAGAAGTTGGCCAGATAGACCAGCTGAAGCTCTGGGTTCAGGGAGGGACTATATGCACACACACATGTATATACATGCATATAATGTATATATTATATATGTATATATATGTATATGTGTATTTATGGTGGAGAGTGAATAACAAAGGAAGACATCTGGTGCCAACCTCTGACCTGTATATGCGCATCCATACACACACGTCTGCTTATACACATGCAAACACACACACACATACCTTCCCCCAAAGCACCACACTCACACACACACACGCAAGAAAAGAAATGTAAAAACAAAGATAGCACTACAATGAGGGCTGTTGCCAACTGGGTCAGAACCACATTGAAGCATTAAAACTCTGAAGGAAATTTTGTGCCCATTGACAGGATTTGTGATTCCCAGGAGTTGTTTCAAACAGGGAGAGCATGGAAAAAAACATGAAGCAAAGCTGGAGGAGGAGATGGCTGTTTGAGTCTGACCTCACTAATGGATGAAGCAGATTGCACCAGCAGAATGTTGATAATAATTTCTTTGTCTTTTCCTTTACCTTAATATAGTCCTCACCAAAATGTGAGAGTTAAAATGATATTTAAAACTCATTTATAATAAAATTAAGAATGAATCATTTTAAATATTCAACAATTTGCCAAAATATGACATTTCCCTGAGGAAATCTCTTTATATACCTAGTGGTTTGATAGCCTCAGACTCAGAATCAAAGAATTCTTTATAGCCTCAGACTCAGAATCAAAGAATTCTTTATAGCCTCAGACTCAGAATCAAAGAATTCTTTATAGCCTCAGACTCAGAATCAAAGAATTCTTTATAGCCTCAGACTCAGAATCAAAGAATTCTTTCTCCATATAATATTTTTTTGTCTTCTTATAAAGAAGCCTATATCCCTGCTAGGACCAATAGCTCTAGCATCATTTGGGAGCCAGCCAATCAGAGTGTGAGAGCCACTTGTACCTGCTAACCCAGCATCTGCTTAGCAAAATCTCCAGGCCATGGACATGGGAGAGATACCCACCTGGGTGGCTGCAATTGACTCATACAGTCTGACTGACTGTGGGGACTATGTCTGACTGTGAGGGAGTATGTCTGACTGTGATGACTATGTCTGACTGACTGTGGGGGGGTATGTCTGACTGTGAGGGATTATGTCTTACTGTGGAGAGTATGTCTGACTGTGGGGAGTATGTTTGACTGTGAGGGAGTATGTCTGACTGTGGAAACTATGTCTGACTGTGAGGGGGTATGTCTGACTGTGGAAACTATGTCTGACTGTGAGGGGGTATGTCTAACTGTGGAAACTATGTCTGACTGTGAGGGGGTATCTCTGACTGACCGTGAGGGAGTATGTCTGATTGACTGTGGGAACTATGTCAGACTGTGGGGGTCAGGAGCTGCTAGGGAATGATGAGGCACCTGCAAGGAGAACATGGCTCCTCCCATAACGCAGCTTAGCTGTGATGGGCAGCTCGTGGTCAGGGCATAAACCTGGACACACCAAAGGCCAAAGACCTTTCTCTTCTAGGATGCCTAGAGACAGCAAAAGTTCCTGAAGAGTGGGAGACTTTGGAGGAAGCAAAGGATGGGGATGGGGAGCTGTGATTCAAATCTACAAAGTTGACATTGCAAGTCAAAGCTGATAGCGAGCAGCCATAGAAAGAAATTTAAATGTAACAATCCGACATGAGTATTCCCTCATACACTTTAATATCAAATGAAAATTATAATTTAACCTGAGTGAGAACCTGAATCTTGAGAATTCTATTGTAATATGGAAATGGGTTTTACTGTTTAATGAACAGAGTATAGATTCAGCTGCTACCCAGTCTGGAAGCAGTTCTTAGGCAGTGTGCAGACTTTCCCACTAGAGGGCCCCTCAACTAAGTACATTGAAGAAAACTCCAACCATTTTCTCATGATGAAAACCAAAAATATTTTCAGAATCAAAAGGCTTCATGTCTGTTCCACTATTGTTTATCAGCAGAAGCCATTTCACATGAAAACAAGAACATTAGCAGTCAGAGTTTTGGGGGCAGATCACAGCGAAGTCAGGCAAGCAATGAAGACACTCTCAGTGTCTCTTAGTGACATGCTGCAATTTTGAAAAGAATAGCAAAATAATTAACTTAGAAACAACCTTACTGGCAAGTATTCCTTTTTAAAGACAATAATTTTAGAAATAATATTAAGCATTCTTTACATCATAAATGGAGAAACTGAGGCTTACAAGAGCCAAATTCCTCAATCCCAGTTCCATGCCTGATCACTAGCCCCTAATGTGCAGCATTCTCTTATCAGCAATCTATCCATCGATTTATCTATCTGTTCATGTATCCATCCATCTATATACTACCTAACTGCCTATCTATCCATCCATCCATCCATTTATTACCTATCTATCCACCTGTTATCTAACTTACTCTATTTTATTCTGTTCTATTCTTCTAGTTCTGTAGATAATTGTGCCTATAATTCTGATTCCTAAGGGAAAGTATCTAAAGTGCCTGGAGTTTGAATTAAGTTTTAGGGCAAATTGTTGGGCTTCCGCCTCCCTTGTCAGGCCCACTACCACACTCCTCTCACCTCTGACCTCAGATTGTGTCCCAGGTTTCTTCAAATGCCCTTCAGTTGGTAAATGGATTAGTAACTACACTATATCCATACAACAGGAACTGTTGAGCAACAACTACCCATCACAGACAGATCGGTGCGACGCACAGCATCAGAGACTGGGTTTCCCTGTCCCTGAATTGGTGAATCGAGGGGCTGTGGAACCCAAAACAACCATACGAGGAGCCTGGGAAGAAGGGGACAAAACCTGATCTGAGTCCAATAGGACACAGGTCAACCTCGGACATCTCCATGGACTTCTGGGGAATTGATTCCCGGGCACTTCCCCATAATGGGCAGAAGCAGCAGCAAATGTAGCCAAGCCTGCAGCAGAGGAAGCAGGGGAGATACTGCAGCCAGCAGGAAGGCAGCAGCGGGGGTACCCCAACCAGCAGTGAAGCAGAGGAGGCAGCCCACAGTGCACACAGCAGCTTGCAAGGAGCATAGTGCTGCATGCTCCAAGCACAGGTCTCCACCATTCCCCTATATCCTAGTCTGAGGGGATAGCGGCTGAGGAAGCTGATAGCGCTTCCCAACTCAGGGAGCAGAGTGCAGCCTGATGGGCTTCCAGCTTTAAGCGCAGAACGCAGGGCTGGGCGCAGAGAGTCCACAACAGAATATGTGTCCCACCCACAGTGCTAGCTGCAGACCTCAGAGTCCAGCCTACTGATGTCACCACAGACTGTAGACCACTGGGTATTCAGGGAACCTGCACAGGCACATTACACCCACAATCTGCACTTGCTAACTGCACTAGCATCCACATCCCCTCATGCACTTGCTCCCAACCCATACATCCCAAGCAGCCACACACCCTAGCACTCCCCTTTAAGACAAACATCCCTGCACCCACATCCACATGCCCGCATGCCACACACACACACACACAAACACACTTACAATTCTGTGCCAGCTGCTGCTTCTCCCGCAGGAACAACTGAAGCAACAACATAAACTCTCAAACCACTGGCCACCACTGATCTTCCTGAAGAATTCTACAGACACCAGAGTAAGGCGGTCCCAGTCCAAAGGTCAGATTCAAGGAAAAAACATCGAAGATTATATATAAGCAATGGCCAAAGGTCGACATAAGAACTCACCCAACAAAAATCAGGACACCATGGCACCACCAGAAACACCCAAAAGCAATGGAGATTTTAATTCAGCGGAGACACAGGAAAATTATTTTAAAGCTATGCTTATGCAGTTACTAGAGGAACAAAAAGAGGAAATGAACAAGGCCCTCAAAGAAATACAGAAGAATATAACTGCCCACATAGAGGAACAATTAAAGACATATAGAGAGGAAACAAACAAAAAATAGGAACCACATTCAGTCAGGTGAAGGAAATGTACAAAGCATGAAAACAGAATTAGAATCTATAAAGAAAACACAAACAGAGAAAAATCTGGAACTGGAGAACTTAGAGAAAAGATGAGGAACCACAAAGGTAAGCATCACCAATAGAATACAGGAGATGGAAGAGAGAATCTCAGGAGCTGAGATACACTTGCTGAAATTGATTCCTCACTCAAAGAAAATCTAAAATCAAAAAATCCCCAAACACAAAACATTCAAGAAATCAAGGATGCCATGAAAAGATGAAAAGAATAATAGGAATACATGAAAAAGAAGACTCCAGGCTCCAAGGACCGGAAAATATTTTTAAGAGAATCATAGAAAAAAAATGTCCCTAACTTAAAGAAAGAGATGTCCACAAACATACAAGAAGCCTACAGAACACCAAATAGACTAGCATTGCAGGTGGGCCACTGTGCCCACCTGGAATTTTCCTTGTGTTCTGAGGATGTAACCTCAGGTTCTCATGGTTAACATACCCTGCCTCTGCTATGAACATTTTTAAGAAATGCTTCCTGGCTGATATGTCCAAAGTCCAGAATTTTAGGGCCATAAGTTCAGAACAAATGTCGTATGTTCAGTTTTATTTTGATCTGATAAAACACATAAAGCTTTAGTAGAGTCTTGCTTGAACATTGCCTTTGTTACCACAACACAAGTGTATGCTGCTGACTTTCTCCCAGGAGAATCAGTGTGGAAAATGTGTGAGAAGCCTTTCAAAATTCAGGGGTATAAAGGACTATCCACAGTGTGAGCTGAGAATTTACCTTTCTTAAGTGATTAGGTGATAATGCTAAATAAAGTCCAGGACAGGTCTCCTTCTCACCAAGCCTTCTCTTCCAGAGGCTCACACCCAAACCTCAAGAGTACCCCAGTCCTCTGGCAAGTGGCCAGATGGCTCCTCTGAAGCAAGCCAGACTCTCACCTGCCGGTTCTCGGGCCAGCCGGCATGAAGCTTATTTCTCCTGCTCCAGCCTGGTGCCCCTAGCCAGTTAAGCATTTAATTCACCTTTATGCTGAACTTAAGGTTCCTATATTTTTACCTTCCCATGTGTGACTTAACCTACTTCTGACCTGCATCCAAGGCATTTCCAAAGGGTTCCGTATATCATGCCAGAATATAAATGCATGCTCATTTCTGTTTGCTGTGATGACAAAGAAAAGAGACAAGAAATGAAGGATGATTCCAGAAACACGCTTCCAGTTTTAAGCGCCGAAAGGTTTATAGCAGTACTATCGTAGGAATCTTAATTGCACACTGAAGGTTTACATGTGAGTCTGGTCATCTCTGTCCACAGGTTGCTTTTTCACTATGATTCTTTTTGGTGACACAGTTCTGAGTGCGCATGTGTTTATGGTGGAAAGGGATTTGCTACTACAGAGCTTACTGGGGGAAGTTAGTAAAGAAATACATAAAATAATTACCACCTACACAATTTTTCTATGAATAACTTTTCTAACCTACAGAAAAAGAAACTTAGAAAACAAACGATAATTCTTTACTCCTAATCCAACAGGACCGTTCAAAACTATGTGTGTGATTTGGGCTTAGAATAAGGTCTGACTGGCCCAGACACCTTCTCAGGAACATAGAAGGCTAAGGAAGCAGGAAAGAATGAGTTCCAGGCATCAGACGAAGACGGCAAAACCAGGAAGCCAGGATTCAACTTGGAAAATTCCAACAGAAACATGTCAGAAAATGTCTCCTCAGGGGAACAGGAATCTACATGGATGGCTCTGTCCTGCCCATCATCTCGCCTGCAGCAAGAGGACAGGAGCACGTGGCCTTGGGGTACACAGGAGAGAAAAGATGGGTGCCATTGAAACCTGATGTGTGTCTCCAGATAACACGCAAAAGTGGCAGAACATGAGAGGAATGAGAAGGCAGAGGCCAGTTCTCAGATCAGGTTCAGCTGTGTGATGTGCCTTGTAAGCCAAAGATGGCCAAACAAGGTACTTCTGATGCTGAATCACTCATGGATAGAAAAGCATGTATGTCCTTGTCCACAGGATGTTAGACCTCTTCTGACTGTAAGATTTTATTCTTGCATTTTAATGAGCTCATTATCTGGGGCGGGGACACCAGGAAACAGAAGGAAATCTTAGAACCTTTGTTTCTGTAAGTTTCAAATCAACCCTTTGGTTACAAAGACAAACCAACACTTCCCAGCAGCTCCTGCAATGATACCCAACCCGGACGACTACAGCCTTGATGTTGGCAGCTGTGTGCTGAGCTGGTTACCAATCACAGCATTGCACAGTACTTGCTAATTTCTCCCCAAACACATGGGAATAAAGCAAAGGGAAGGAGGAGAGGGAAAAACCTAGTTTAGTCCATTAAATTGTTTTTCAAAAATATATAATATTGTCAGGAAAGAGAACTTAGCCCACTGGGGATGGTGTAAAAACTGCGCCTAGCTGGGTGATTGTAAACATGGAAACGCGCTATGGTCGTGGAAGCTGGGAGACACTGCAGGTTTTGCTTCTGTGCATCAAGTTTGTTTTTTTTCTTCCTGTGCCTTCACATGGAGAAAGAATGTACAATCTCTCTGGGTCCACTTTTCAAGGACACAAAAAATTATCAGTGAGGGCTCTGCCAATCACCTCTGGAAGCCCCGCCTCCTGGTAGCATTTTCTGGGGATTCAGGATTTGACAGCTTGAGTCTCTTCCTCAGAGGGAAAGCCTTCACGGGCTCCTTCTCTGTAAGCTCTCTCATCAGGCTTCACACATTCCTAGAGTACATGCCATTCAGCTCCTATTCTTTGCCTTGATCTTCCTCTGCCTACAGCTTTCTTATACACACTGGCTTGAGCCTCACTTCCTCCAGGATTTCCCTCAAAGACTACCCCTCCAGCCAGCCCTTCCTTGACCACCATGTACTAAACTTCAAAACCCATTTTGACTTACACTTCCTCTCTTCACTTCCTTTAAAAAATTCTTAGCATGTATCAATAGAGAGCATGCAGCATTACCCAGTTGTATTTGCTGTTTAAATCTCTGCACCAGAAGCCAGCTCTCATGGGCAGGACATCTGTTGTCTTTCCAGACAGAGGGAGGCCCTGCAAACACCTGCTGAACATTCATGGACAAGGACCTGCCCCGACCCGCGGGACCTAGTTATTTGTGGGGGCGAGGAGGACCAGAAACTGAAAGAGATGGGCGAGGTTGGAAAAGCCCATAATAGAACCTTCTTACTCAGGGAGGGGCAAGGTTGGAAAGGCCCATAATAGAACCTTCTTACTCAGGGAGGGGCAAGGGAAGTTTCTCAGGGCTTGTCTCCAGCATCTCCCCC
>JAQQSO010004239.1:0-12944 GCA_028658305.1 Pachyuromys duprasi | reverse complement strand
ACCATGACTAAGTAGGCTTCATCCCAGGCATGCAAGGGTGGTTCAATATATGCAAATCCATCAATGTGATCCACCATATAAACAAACTGAAGGAGAAAAACCACATGATCATCTCCCTAGATGCCGAAAAAGCATTTGACAAAATCCAACAGCCATTCATGTTTAAAGTCTTGGAGAGACTAGAGATACAAGGCACATACCTAAACATAGTAAAGGCAATATAAAAAGAAGACTCTTAAACAAGAGAAAAATCAGTGGTCAAAAGAGCACAGAGCTAAATGCATGAAAATTAAGAAGCAAAGCAGTCATTTTGAAATAAAAATTTAATACAAAAGAACCTTAATCAAGAAGTAAACATCCCAGGGGAAGACATTGCAGCCAGCCCTGAGGAGACAAGATGAACTGGGGTTGGATGGAAGGGGAGGAGGTCCTCCCCTGTCTGTGGACTTGGAAGGAGCAGGGGGCGGGGAGGAGGTGAGGGAGGGGTGGAGAGAGTGGGAGGGAATGAAGGAGGGGGCTATGCCTGGGATGCAAAGTACCTAACCTATGTTTGATATAAAAATAAATAAATTACATTAAAAAAATAAGTAAACATCCATTCAAAACTACAGTTTTAGAGCTGAAAGTGAAATAATAAAGTTCAATTTCATAATATATTCATGATAAAAAGGTTACTTGATAACAGAAAACAGAAACTACCTAAACAAAAGCAAACAGAGGACAAAAGCCTAAGAAAAAAGAAAAACTGAAACTTTTAATTGGTCCAATTAATATTTACTTGGTGTTCTAAATATTTAGGAGTTATTTTGTGCAGTAAATTTCTGTATTCTAAATCCAAGCTTGTCAATCGCCCTTCTTTTGAGATTGTTCTGATCACCTTATTTGCCTGTTTCTTGATTGGATTATTAGTTTTCTTAATATTTGAGGCTTTCTATATCCTGAGATCAGTCCTCTGTCACACGAACAAATGGCAAAGAGTTCTCCTGTCCTATGGCTGTCTCTTCACTTTAGTAGTTGTTTTCTTTCTAATTTCATACAGTCTCTATTGCCAATTCCTGGTTTCATTCCCTGGATTGTTAAACTCCATTTCTCGTTTTCTTGTCTATGCTTCTACCTGACATGTTCGCCATAGCCATTATGGTGTTAGAACTTACACAAGATCATGATCCATTCTGATTTTTTGCACAGGATAGGAAGTATCTACTACACGTGGAACTATCCCAAGTACTGCCTGTACGGGGAGGCTTTTTTCTTTACCATGTTTTTGGTATCTTTGTGCTCTTTGCTTAATACGTATGAGATGCATTGTGAACTTTCAAAATGCTCAATTTAATTGAGAAATAACAAATTCATGATTATACTTAAAATTTTTAACCTTACTCTTTCAAAATTAAAATAAAATGATGGTCAAAAAATAAATAAGGATATATACACAAATAAGGATATACACATATACACACATATACACAAATAAGGATATATATTTACACATTCAAGTCAATGGTGCATGGAACAATCATTAAGGAAAATTGAACTAAAGACAAATCTCAGTAAATTTAAAAAAATAAAAATCATACTCAAGACTTTATTTTGCTATATCAGAACTAAGATATAATTTAGAAATAAATGGTATTTTAGAAAACATCTAACCTCTGATAATCAAATAAGTAATGAAACAAAATTTAACTAAGAAAATATTATAAAAATAAAGGATAATAAAAATATGACAAAATTTTCTGAGTTGTATCTAAAGCAGTTTCAAGTGCATTTTAAGCTTTAAATGTGCATACTAGAAAGGAAAAACAGAGAAAAATTCCTTTATTCATATCTTTCAAATCTTAAAGAAAGCAAAAAAACTGTTTAATCCTAAAGTAAAGAAGACAAGAAAGTAAAGGGATCAGAGCAAAACCAGTAAGGCTAACAAAGGCACTATAATATTGTTTTCACTAAAATTAATTATTATATACTTTCTTAAACAAAAAGTATAGGACGACATCATAGATTTAGACTCACGAATCATACAGTCAGATATACCTCCATGGGACTGTGCTATATCAAGCACTATACTTAGCATAGTTGCTAAAGCAGCGGGACAGTGAAAAATCACTGAACTGGCCATTTTCTGGGACCCACCTCCATCTGAGGCCACAGAGACCAGCAAGGATCAGGTAGCAGCAGGTAAGAGCTCCTCTCATCTACTGGCCTGCTACAGCCTGTCAGCAAAAGTGCCCAAATCTGCCCAGGGCCCTCTATGTTCCATGTCCCCTGCTTGCACTACACCCAAGTTTCCTGGCCTGCATCATTTTCCCAGGACCCACCCTGATCTGAGGCCCCTGAGACCAGCATGGATCAGAGAGCAGTGGGAAAACCAGAGGACTGAAGTCATCTAGGACCATGAGCTCTAGCTACAGCCTCAAATACCTATTTCCATCACAGACTACCACACCTGGTAACAAAAATCAACCAAACAGCTGGAGGTCAGTGCAAGAACACCGGCAACAAAACCCAGAGCCATATGACACCACCAAAACTGTTCTACCACAGCAAGTTTTGAGGATACTATCATACCAGAAATACAAGAAAATTATATTAAATCTGAGGTTATAAAAATGATGAAGCCCTTAAAAAAGAAAATAAATCCATCAAAGAACTGCAAGAAAATATAAACAAACAGTTGAAGGAACTGAGTAAATCCCTTAAAGAAATACAAGAAAATGCAACCAAATGGGAGAAGGAAAAGAATAAAACTGTCCAGAAAATAAAAATGGAAATAGAAGCAATAAAGAAATCTGAGGCAATCCTGGAGATGGAAAACCTAGGGAAATGAAAAGGAACTACAAATACAGGTGTCACCAACAAAATTAAAAAAAAATGGAAGAGAGAATCTCAGGTGTAGAAGAAAGGATTGAAGAAATCAATACATCAGTCTGTAGAGAGCCTGCAAACTGCGCATGTCCTGCAAACTGCGCATGTGCCTGGGCGGTAAACCAGCCCCAGAGTCATGCTATTTAGATGCGTCATATGGCCTGACCGGCCTCTGCCAATCAGGAACCAACACGTCATTTGGCCTGACCGGCCTCCACCAATCAGAGACTAACACGCCACCCAGAGGGTATAAAAGCCATGCCATTTCAGGGCTCGGGGGTCTTCCTCCCATCGCTGTTAGAATAAACGTTTGCTGCAGAAGGATCCTGGTGTCCGAGTACGTTCACGTGCGACTCACATCAGTCAAAGAAAATGTTAACTCTATAAAGTTTCTGATACAAAACATCCAAGAAATCTGGGACAATGTGAAAAAAACCAAACCTAAGAATAATAGGAATAGAAGAAGAAGTAGACTCCAAACTCCAAAGCCCAGAAAATATTTTCAACAAAATCATATAAGAAAACTTTCCAACCTAAAGAACAGCCTATAAACATACTAGAAGCCCACAGAAGACCAAATAGATTAGAGCAGAAAATAAAATACTCCTGTCACATAATAGTCAAAATACTAAATGTATAGAACAAAGAAAAATATTAAAAGCCACAAGGGAAAAATGTCAAGCCACTTATAAAGGCATACCTGTCAGACTTACACCTGACTTCTTAATAGAGCCTATGAAAGCCAGAAAGGCCTGGTCAAATGTCATGCTGACACTAAGAGAGCACAGATGTCAACCCAGACTACTATACCCAGCAAAACTTTTAATCACCATAGATGGAGAAAACAAGATGTTCTATGACAAAACCAAGTTGAAACAGAACCTAGCCACAAACCCAGCTCTACAGAAGATATTAGAAGGAAAACTCTAACCTAAGGAGACTACACCCAGGAAAGCACAGGAAACAAATAACCCCACAGCCACAAAACCAAAAGTAAGGAAGCATGCACACATATTCTACCACCATCAACATCAAAATAACAGGAAGTAACAGCAACTGGTCATTAATATCATTCAACATCAATGGCCTCAACTCTCCAATAAAATGACAAAGGCTAACAGAATGTATGCTTAAACAGGACCCATCATTCTCCCGCATACAAGAAACACACCTCAGCACTAATGATAGACATTACCTCAAAGATAAATGAATGAATGAATGAATAAATAAATAAATAAATAGGCTGGAAAAAGATTTTCCAAGCAAATGGACACAAGAAACAAGCTAGAGTAACTAGCTTGTTAATAAAATAAACTTAATAAAATAAACTTTCAATTAAAATTAAACAAAAGAGATGGGGAAGGGCACTTCAACTCATCAAAGGAAAAATCAACCAAGATGATGTTTCAATTCTGAACCTATATGCCCCAAATGCAGGGACACCCACGTTTGTGAAAGAAACATTACTAAATCTTAGATCACACATCAAATCCCACACATTAATAGTAGGAGACTGCAAGAAACCTCTCTCACTAATGAATAGATCATTGAGATGGAAACTAAACAGAGAAATAACTAACCTAACCAAAGTTATGTCAATTAGAGCTGACAGATATCTACAGACCATTCCATCCAAACACAAAAGAATATACCTTCTTCTCGGCACCTCACGGAAACTTCTCCAAAATTGACCTCATACTCAGACAAAAAGCGAGCCTCAACAAATACAAGAAAATTGAAATAACACCTTGTATTCTATCAGATCATCATAGATTAAAGCTAGACTTCAACATCAATAGAAACAATAGAATGCCTATGAACTCATGGAAACTGAACAAATCTCTAATGACTATTAGGTCAGGGATGAAATAAAGAAAGAAATTAAAGACTTTCTAGAATTCAATGAAAATGAAGGCACAACATACCCAAACTTATGGGACAAAATGAAAGCAGTGCTAAGAGGAAAGTTCATAGTGCTAAGTGCCTTCATAAAGAAATTGAAGAGAGCTCATACTAGCAGCCTAACAGCTCACCTAAAAGCTCTAAGGAAAAAAGTATACCCAAGAGGAATGGATGGCAGGAAATAACCAAACTCAGGGCTGAAATCAATAACCTAGAAACAAAGAGAACAATACAGAAAAGCAACAAAACCAAGAGTTGTTTATTTGAGAAAATCAACAAGATAGACAAACCTTTAGCCAAACTAAGTAAAAAGCAGAGGGAGATTATTCAAATTAATAAGATCAGAAATGAAAATGGGGATATAACAACAGACACTGAGGTAATCCAGAGAATCAACAGATCACACTTCAAAAACCTGTAGGCCACAAAATTCAAAAATCTAAATGAAATGAATGATTTTCTTAGATACCACTTACCAAAGTTAAATCAAGATCAGATTAACAATTTAAATAAACCTATAACCCCTAAGGAAATAAAAGCAGTCATTAAAAAAAAATCCCAACTAAAAAGAGTTCTGGGCGAAATGGGTTTAGCACAGAATTCTACCAGACATTGAAAGAACTAATACCAATACTCTTCAAACTATTCCACAAAACAGAAGCAGAAGGAACATTACCAAATCCATTCTATGAGGCCATACTCACCCTGATACCCTGATATCTACAACACACAAAAATCCAACAAATAAAGAAAATTTCAGACCAGCCTCCTTTATGAACATCGATGCAAAAATGCTCAATAAAATACTTGCAAATCGAATCCAAGAACACATCAAAAATATCCATCATAATCAAGTAGACTTCATTCCAAGGATGTAAGGATGGTTCAACATATAAAAATCCATCAATATAATCTACTATATAAACAAACTACTTAGCTACTAAAAACAAGTACATCATGAAATTTGCAGGCAAATGGATGGAACTAGAAAAGATCATCTTGTGTCAGATAACCCAGAACTAGAAAAACACACATGGTTATGTACTCACTTATAAGTGGATATTGGCCCTGTAGAACAGGATAACCATTTTACAGTCCACAAACCCAAAGAAGCTAAATAACAAGGAGGGCCCAAGGGAGGGTGCCAAAACATCACTTAGAAGAGGAAATAAAATAGACAGCAGAAGTGAACGAAAAGAGGGAACTGGGCAGGAGATGGAATGGGGAAGGAAACAAAAGGTGGGTATCAGATGAGGGGAAAATGAGGATAGAAGGTGAAAGGGCTAGGAACAAGAAGGGAAACTGAGGGCAACATCTCCTTGTCAAACTGGAGGCCTTCAACAGGGTAGGCTCCTTAGAGGATACGAGTGTGACTCTAGCTGAGACTCCTACCAGGGAGAGGGGGGTACATGAAAGCTGAAGTGACCACCTCCTAGCCAGGCAGGACTAGTGGAAGAAGGGGAACAACAACCCACAGACAAAACCTTTGATCCAAAAATTACCCTGCCTACAAGAAGTGCAGGGATAAAAAAAGGGAACAAAGATTGAGGGAATGTCCAGCCCATCATTGGTCCAACCTGAGACTCACCCCACAGCAGAGAGCCAACCCTTGACACTGTTAATGATGCTCTGCTATGCTTACACACAGGAGCCTAAATTGACTGTCATCTGGGAGGCTCTGGCCAGCAGAGGATGGAGACAGATTCTGAAACTTGCGTGGAGCATCACATAGGTATCCTGTGGAAGTGTTGAAGAAAGATGGAAGGACCTGGAGGGGACAGGAACCTCGCCAAGAAGACCAACAGAGACAACTAACCCAGTCCCATGGTTGCCAGAGACTGAGGCACCAACTAATAAGCATGTGTGACCTGGACCTAGCCCTCCTGCACATATGTGGCAGATGTGTGGCTTGGTCTTCCTGTGGATCATCTGGCTAGTGGAGGGGAAGGAATGGGCTGTTTCTAACATGGACTCTATTGCCTGCCTTTTGATTACTTCCCCCTGGCAAGGCTGCCTTCCTGGCCTCAGGAGATGAGGATATGATCACTCCTGATGTGACTTGATGTGCTGGGGAAGGTTGATGTGGGTTACTTTCCTTTTCTGGGAGGAAAGGGAGAGGGGAAGGAGGGGAAGAGCAGTACTAGAGAGGAGAGGAGAGTGGGGACACCTTTGGGATGTGAAGTAAATACACTGAAATTAAAAAAAATAACTGAAGTGCTTCATCTAATGATGTCCCTATGTCTGAACCTGAATATTTGTCAAAACAAAAGTACTTGAAGTTAGAAAAGAACAATTCTCCCACAATCAAATGGGTTAACAGTAACAGAGATCAATTCCTGTATTTGAGAGGCTCAAGCTTGTAAAAGTGGTGTTTACAAAAGCTAAAGTTTGCCTTTAAGTTGAAAGAAACACTCATCTTTTAGGTAGATGATTCTAAAGCCTTCAGACAGAAAATTTACCAATGAGACCTGACTCTTTCCTTGTGGCATGAATTAAACAGAATTCTATTTCTCAAATATGTGTTACCTTTGCTTAATTCTTATTTAACCTACACATACTTCAAGTTTCCCTCTTTGAGGAAGTGACATAATCATTTTGTCTACTCTATGCAGAAATGTAGAAGCAAAATTAGTCCTATGCTTTGGTAGAGATTTTATAAAGCATGTATTTAAGAGAAATGTGTCCAGCCTCCTCCTTCTGTAGCTATGCTCTAGAGCATATGTGTCTACTCTCCATTCAGCGCCAGGTTGCTAAGAATTGCTGTGTGCCTGTATTGCTCTAGGGGCTATGATGCATCATTCACAAAACAGAATCATCTTCTTATGGAGTATGAGGTTACTAATTCCAAATTAAAGCCGCAGTCACCCTATCATCCTGCTCTACGTCTCTGACTACTAATTACAAACTTTCTTGTAAATTAAAAATAAGCCTGGCTCAAGCCGCTCCAGTGGATCCCTGTGTTCTACTTCCCTCTAGATGGTTTTACATTCTAGTAAAATGGCAATTCTTCCTCAGAGGTGCCTACCTAAGCAGAAGTCCCTGCCTTTCCTTTTCCTCTTCCACTTCTAACTGCCCTGTGCTCCTTTTCTGTTTTCTACTGATCCACTCTCCTGGACAAAGAGTAATGCAATATATGTGCTGCTGAGCAAAATGCCAAGTGAGGGTGATAACGATGGTTTTCTCCACTCTGATTGTTGAAGCATAAACAAGCATGACTTGTATTAACTAAAGCTCTCAAATACAAAACAGATGAATGTCACCCAACTGTCCCTTGGGCTAGTTATCGCCATTATCAAGTCATTATACCAAGGAAGCATGTGTGTTGCCTATTTTCAATACCTTAGCACTCAGCTCAATTCCAGATATAGGGTTAAGGCTCATATCTGTTGTGGAAAGAATAAGTTAATGAATTAGTTAAAACCAAGATAAATACCAAATCACCTTTAGAAAAGCAGTATCATACAATAACAAAATATTTGAATTAAGATCCATAAAGAGGGGCAGCCAGGAGGCATTTGGTTTGGAATGATAAAGATACATGTGAGCTAAGCTGCAAATACTTTCAGGATGTCACCCGTCATTGGACTCTTCCTAAGCCTGGTAATGCAGAAGAAAACATGCTTTTCTTGAGGATTTCTCTTTTAATCAATCAGGCAATAAATCATTCCTTTTTATTTCTTTGAAGGACACTGGCCTTGCATCTGTGATAACCCTCCAAACTCTGGGATTATAAATTTGAGCTACCACATCTTGCAGTAAGATGCATTTGTTAAATCCAACCTTGGAAAAGGTGGGGGGAGGGGACAGTCTTGTTAAATATACTTTTTTTTTTTTAAATCGCGCAATGAAAATCACATGTGTTGCAAAGTTTTACTCATTTACCAGCAAACTTGGCTAAATAGTGCTCAGTTCTCAGCTCCAACTGAGCCACAATTATGAATGAAGAGGTTGATATTTTCTGGTTTGGATTCAGAGACAACGTGGAATAACTGAAGACAAGTCCACTGCAGGGATTCAGTTATGAAGGAGGCACTGAATAGCCATTCTAAACACTCACACTAGGAGCACACCAGCCGCTCACCAGGCCACAGAGCTAGTCTGATAACTCTGGAGCCAGACACTCAGGGCTCTGAGCACCTGAGCGGTTACTCTGTAAAATGGAATCAGTCACATAACATCTGTCCGCTTGTCTTCTCACCTATCAAATAGGAACCATATAAGTATTTACCTTATAGGATTATAACAAGTAAATTAAAATAAAACAGGTACATGCTCAGGGTGGTAAACATTAACCCTTCAATAAACACTCTTGCTTATAGACAATGTAAAGCTAGAACCTTGTACTTATTAACAGCTACAACTGTGATAGATGAGATGTGTGGTATACGTCTATTGCTGCCAAGCTTACTTTATGCCTTCATTTAAATTACAGTGTCTGACTACAGATTTATTGTTCTTTAAAACAAAACTGACCATCCAGGCCAGCAAAAAGATTTTACTAGTTCTCTGGCCTCCATTCAAACCCACTATGGCATGTATGAACATTCACACATATGCACATACATATGCACAAATAAGTGTAACAAATCTTATTTGAAAATATTTTATAATGCCATCTTATTGTAAGGTTTAAATTCAATAACTGATCTGAGACGGAGAGTATTCTACATTATTAATACTCAATAGTAAACATTAGTCTTTATAATGAAAACATGCATACCCTCATGGTGCTCATAATCTAGAGAAAGAGAGAACACATCATTGCAATACACAGTCCAGTGAGATACTGAGACTCTCATGTTTAATGGGAACGTGTGACATTTCTTTATACCTTTAGGGAGATCATCAATTAATTGATAACAAAAGCCAAGTACACTTATCCCAGTGTACAACATTCACATGATTAGCTGACTGGAGTAACAAATATTGGCAAAGAAGTGGACCCCTACTAGACAAAATAAGCATCTTCTTAACAGGGTACCTTTGCTTTGATTATAGATGACTCAGAGGCATTCATTTACTTCAGTCTCCTAAAAAATTCCCAATTGTAGAAATTACAGTGAGTTTGGCTCATTCATTATTAAGACGGAAAATAAACTTAATTGGGAAAGAAGACCATAGTGCGACCCTCCTGTGAGTATGCTGCTTGCTTCCTACCTCTCCTTCCAGCACCTGGTGCTCTTCTGTGTTTTCTGTACTCTGATCATTGCCACGCATCGGCTGACTCTAAATGGCTTGCCTGCACCCAGGAGTTCTATGCAGTTGCCTCCCACACATCAGACTCACATGCCTACCTTGTTCTGTTTGTTTTTTTCCCCATCATTTCCTATGATAATACTGAGAAAGATTAGTATTCAAGAATCGCAGTATTTAAAAAAAGATCAGCAGATAAGATTTCTAATTTGCATCAGTATTGCTGGGGAAATTGGGTTATAAATCAGGAGGTTTAAACCAAAGTCATCAAAGCCTGAGGTTACCAAGTTTATGAAAATATCCTGCTATGATATCCCATGGTTGTCACTGAAGAAAGTAAAAATCACTATTCCTATTTTTGCAGTCATACTGAGAATGTTAGAGCACTGAATTCCTGAACACACGCAAATACACACAAACAACAACAACAACAGCAACAAAACACTATTCTTGATTTTTCTATTTATTTGCTTTTTCTGTAAAGGTCTTTGTTTTTTGCAACTCAAGGTTGTTTCACACTATTATATCTCCCTTAACTTCTGTTATCTTTAAAGAGGGATGTAACAGTTTAAAGTTACTGGTTATATGAATGATAATACCTGTTTTCTTCCATGTGATAGCAATTCAGTTTAAAGGTCTTCTGTGCTGGAAACATTCAAAATTAAAAGATGGTTCCTGTTGGGAGTAGAGATAGAGACCTCAGAGAAGAACACACTTGAGAACACAGTTGCTCGTAGGTAACAATGAACAAAGAAGCAGTTGCATAATGATGATAATAGATTTTTAATTCAGAACACAGCTACTCTGACAAAAGATGATATCCAAGACCGTCCAACATTGATTGGAACATAGATATACCTTTAATCCCAGGAGAGAGAAGCAAGCAGATTTCTGAGTTCCAGGCCAGCATGGTATAGATCAAGTTCCTAATAGAAAAAAGCTTAGGTCCAGGAGTGGTGGTACACACCTTTAAACCCAACACTTAGAGTAGTCAGTGCTGTCAGGCAGTTCAGTTCCTGGAATTCAAGGGCAGTTTTTACCAGGGGAGTGTAAGTGAAAAAAGATGAAGAGAAAACAAGTTAAACATAGGTGAAGAGAAAAGGAGCCAGAGAATGAGAAGGAGCCAGAAGATTAGAACAGATTGCTAGAGTTCGTTTAAGGCCAAGAAGAGCAATTCAGTGAGAAACTGAAAGAATTCAGATTGAATCAGTCTGCTTGGAGAGGAGTTTGAGCCAGCACAGCTGAACTGAACCAGCCACTCAGAGTTCAGAAAGTGTTAGAAAGGGTAAGCTTATTCAGCAGTACATCTCAGAGGCTGAAAATATTCTAAGATTATACGGAGGCTAAAAGCTTCCAGGAATAGGTGTAGGTTAGCAGATGGAGATGGTAAGCCCCAAGACAACAATTAGACAGGCAAATAAAAGATATCTTTACAGTTGGGGTGTAATTCTAACTCTTGGTTTCAAAGTCAGGGTACATGTGGTAAGGAATCTGTTAGTAGCTGCAGTTCAGCATTTTCCAAGCACAAACACCAGAGAATTTTCATCTCTTTATTGAATTGAACTGAGTTATGTGATAACACTGAGAGAGTATTCCACTTGACTAGAAAATAAAAAATATACTTGCCTCTGAACCTTACGACTGAAAATTCTAGAAGGATGTTTTTATAGGAAACTCAGTTCTCAGCAAAGAAGCAGAAGATGAGAAATAGTGAAAAACAATATATTTGGAAAAAATGATGAAAACAAAATATTATATTGGAAAAGTCTAGAGCTTCAGCATAAAATAGAAATCATTTTATCAGAGCAGATTTTTCAAAACATATTAAACAATGTCAAAGTCTACCACAGACAGAACATTATTGAATATGTGTATCACTTAATGACCTGGATACTTTCTGAAATGGACCAGAGGACAATTTCATTTTTGTGTAAATATCACAGAATATATTTATATAAACCTAGACAGCAAGGTACATCACTGTGCAGTTTCTGAGATGGTAAAAACATAAACTACATGAAATTGCTGCCAAAGTCATGGATCTCTTTTACAGCAGACAGTTTTAGAAATAAGAATGAATATGCTCCAAAATAAGAGTTCATAGCACAGACATAGTAAATATGTAAGATAGCAACATCATCATTTATTATCAATGTAAGTATTATGGTCTGTAAGTAATTGTATGTTCTATGTTTTCCCCTGGTTGTTAGCTCAGTACATTAATTAAGACTGGGCTGTTATGGTGCTTTGGTGTCACTAGGCAATAGGACTTTTCAGCTCCACCATGATCCTTTAGGACCACCATTGCACATGTTGTCCACTCTTAACTGAAACACAAAAAGTGAATAACTACATTGTTAATAAACTATAGTCCTCTGCTGCCCTGTTGTGATCCTAAGTATGGACCAAAAATAGCAATTTCAGAGTCAGTATTAGCTCATCATTTCTTTCTGGCTATGGTGATATCATGTTTTTACCTGCATAATATTTACTTTCTGAAACTCATTACTCAAGAAGGTAAATAAAAGCCCATATTCCATATATTTTTGGAATAATTTAAATATCTTGAGTAACCTTCTTTCCAGTATTAAGAAAATTCACTTCAAACATATCCTATCCGGGCTGGAGAAATGGCTCAGAGGTTAAGAATACTTGCTGATCTTCCAAAGGTCCTGAGTTCAATTCCCAGCAACTGCATGGTGGCTCATAACCATCTATAGTAAGAATGGGTGTGCAGGCAGAATGCTGCATAAATAATAAATAAATCTTTAAAAAACAAACAAACATCATATCATGTTGTTGATTTAAAGAAAAAACTAATAGTCAAGAAAAATGAGCATCAGAATTTTGTTGTATATGATAGCAGGCTTAATGGTGTACACATTTAATCTTAGTGCTCAGGAGGCAAAGGCAGGCAGATCTCTGAGAGTTTGAGACCAGCCTAATTGACATAGTGAGTTCCAAGACAGAAAGAGCTATATAGT
>JAQQSO010004238.1:0-12944 GCA_028658305.1 Pachyuromys duprasi | reverse complement strand
ACTCAATGGAGAGAAACTTAAATCAATCCCACTGAAATCAGGGACAAGGCAAGGTTGCCCACTCTCTCCATATCTCTTCAATTTCATACTTGAAGTCCTAGCTAGAGGAATAAGACAACTAAAGACGATCAAGGAGATACAAATTGGAAATGAAGAAGTCAAAGTATCACTATTTGCAGATGATATGATAGTATACATGAGGGACCGCAAAAATTCAACTAGAGAACTCCTTTAGCTGATAAATGCCTTCAGCCAAGTGGTTGGATACAAAATTAACTCAAAAGTAACCAGAAGCCCTCCTGTATTCCAAAGACAAAAGGGCCAAGAAAGAAATTAGGGAAACAACACCCTTCACAATAGCCACTAATAACATAAAGTACCTTGGGGTGACTAACCGAGCAAGTGCAAGACCTATATGAAAAAATAACTTCAAGTCTCTGAGGAAAGAAATTAAAGAATATATCAGAAGATGGAAAGATCTCTTGTGCTCATGGATCAGTAGGATTAGCATAGTGAAAACAGACATTCTACCAAAAACAATCTATAGATTCAATGCAATTCCCATCAGAGTTTCACGTTGTATGGTTAAAGGGCGAGAAAAACTGCCCACACTATCTACTGACATACCTAAAATTAGATACAGCACTCCATATTTAAGTCTGTATGAATAGAAAAACATAGTAATAAAAAAGAAAACATTTAAGACATCAAAGAAAAATTTAATCTTACAGCTATTAAATGTCAGAACCTGACTTTTTTGACTTTTCAATAAAAGTAAAATAACTACAAAGCAAAACAAAATCAAAGAAGAGGTGCTGAGCAAGCTGCAATCAAAACACAATTGCATGGATCTCTGTGAATCTGAGGCCAGCCTGGTCTACAAATCAAGTCCAAGACAGCCAAGGCTACACAAACAAGCCCTGTCTCAGAATGCACACCCTTCCCATCCCCCGCCCCCAAACCCATAATTACAAATGGACTCTTATTTAAATGGGGGGGGGGGTTAAAATATAAAAGTACTGCCAGAAAACTAAAATTCAATACCACATCAAATTTGAAGTTGTGTTGGAAGAGGAACCCTGACAATGCTGAAAACTGAATTAGGATCACAGACAGCACATTTCACTCAATAGAGATCCAGAGCAGAGTGTCCACAAAGACAGAAAGGCGGTGTCAAATGAAACGGGGAAATTGATGTCCCTTGAAGAAAACCAATTTTCACAAAAATGCTTTTCCTGAAGAATCATAGGAAATATCTGAGCTTCACTTTCGAATACCAAAAGTGTGTGTGTATGTGCATACGTTCACATCACTATTCCACATTGCAAAAGTGAAACAAAAATAAGGTTCCCGTTCCCCCTAAAAAACATTTCCCATTCATATTAAGAAATGATGGACATGTGAGAGCATGCTGTGTCCTGAGTCCCTACTTGGGTTTAAATGCAAAAATAGGATGACTTAGAATATTTCTAGAAAAATACTTTGTCCTTCAGGTGTTAAGACATTACATAACTGATTAGACTATGCACCAAAATAATGCAAAATCACAGCCACAGTTTAACCACCATCCAAATAATCATTCTCTGCATCTATTAACATCCAAGAACTGAATGTTTTTTTCCTCCTTCTATATCTTCCCTCTGAAATATTTCCCTTCTTCTGTAGTCCTTCCTTTCCACATAAACAAGCACTCTCCCATTTTCAAATCCCCATGTCGTATCTAAACATGTACATCAGATTTTTTTTTCTTTTTCACATAAGATGCTTCCTTCTTTGCAGCTTCCGGGAACAGAGGGTTTCACCCCCATCCCAACACACACAGGCCGTAAGGGCTGGAGACCTCTGCAATGTGAGGCCTCCACATGTGAAGGGAACTGGAGAACACCGCTCATGACACTCCTTACTCCTCCTCTTCCTTGACCTCTGCATTTCCCCACCGCAGTAATCTAGACCTGGCTATGGTCTCTCTTGTCCTTCTGACAGCATGGGTGAAACACCGATGATCTCTTTAAATTTACAAAGGCCACAGACTTCAGACGATCTTGCTTCAATTTTGAGGTGCTTCTACTTCAGATACCTCAGACTAAGGCTTCCCAATTGGGTCTTCTCATTCTCTAGAACCACTCTACCTTAAATGGCTTGAAATCAACTAATCATTGTCTTTCAGCACTGTAGAACTCTACCTCTCCGTTTTACTGCATTAATCTCTCATAGGTTTTTGATCTCTGACTGGGGTTCTACGGACAAGCAAGCATGTTCCCACACACAATCACAGCCTTCCATGCCAGGCTTTCTGCTTAGTTTTGTGTACATTTTGTTCATAAATAGCCTCAACCTTTCCACAAAATTTGTGTCCCACCTTCTACCCTGGTTTTAGTTGCACAACCACCTGCGTCAATAGTCCTTCAGTTTCCAGGCTCTGGGGAAGAACATCTCTCTGGTGGTTTCTACAAGTTGTAATAATGACTAATTTGAGTCTTCAACTAAGTTTTGCCCCAGAATTATTTAAACAGACTTTTTCCCCCTGTAACCTGTCCCCTCTTCTCTCCCTGGTAACTTATCAGTATCAAGGTCACTTATTTCTACCACCTAATCTCCACCTCTTCTCTTCAACAATCAAATATACCTCTTTATAAACAGCAAAACTTAAAGCACATAGAATAACATCACACTAATCACCTTCCAGAACACCCTTTACTTGACATAATTTAGGACATCTTTCTCCATTCTTTCATTCCTGTGGATTGGATGATTGTTCTTTTGGCAGGGTATAAATCCCTTTTCTGGGCCTCCTGCCTTGACCAAGCCCAGGGATTCAAATTCATGTCCAAACCTTCCTAAGGTACTCTACAAAATTCAAACTCACCAATAGGAGTTCAGTCTCTGCTTCTCATTGGAAATTTAGTTTCATGTTTTATCTTGACTTATTAAGTGGGCATTTATACCATTACTTAAGTTATTAAGCCAATAGCTATAATAATCTACTTCCTTCTTCCACCTTCTCCAAGAAAAGTCAACAAATGCTTGTTGGAATGAGAATTCTAAGAAATCTGGGATGGTAACATAGTAATGGTTAATCATGACCTACATTATTCTCTTGAATTCAATGAAGACAGAAGCTTTGATTTGCTTCTGTCACATACCATATAACAAAGGGGTAGGGGTAATAAGGTCACAATTACATTTTAAACAAAACCCATTTGAGCAGACTTCTTGACTTACAGATTTTAATCTGCAATAAGGTAAGAATCATGTAACAGTGAACTCTACTTGTAGCTAAGAGCTAAGAAGAAATACAGGATAAAAAGCAGCATGAAAATAGGAAAGTGAGTCGCATGCTATGAAGAGTGTATTTGCCAACAAGCCAAGTGGGCTTGGAAATGTGTTCTTCTTTAGCTCAGTATCCAGATGAGGATGCAACCGAGCCAAGAGTTTGATTTGTTTTGTGAAGCTGAACAAAGCTGGCTAAAGCCATACATAGGCTTCTGGCACATAGACGTTGAATGTGAAATGTGTGTTGATAAATAATTCAGTTTAATATAGTACTGGCCCAATAAATTAAATTATTTATAAGATACAGTCCTGTGAGTTTCTAGAACATCACAGATGCCAATTTGATCTTCTACCACAAGGTGGGTACCATCTTAGCATCAAAACATTTGCCAATAAACCCACCTGACTTATAAACCCAAAGAAGTGGTGCCAAGTGGAAAAAAAGAGAATAAAAGAGTTTTTGTTTTGTACGTCAAAACTCATGTTCTAGTTTCTTGTCTGTTGAAGATAAATTTTATGTAGATATCATCACCAGAAATGTTTAATTTCTTCAGAGGATATTCATTTCCTGCCTTCTTTAATGTAGACTTATAAGAATATCAAGAAGGTGTTAATATGACAATACAGCAAAAGAAGACCAAAACCCTTTCCTGAGATTTCACAAAGGATAAGAGGAGAAGGTAGCATGGTGGCCTCCCAGGAGATCATTTAGAGACTAGTCGGTCCAATCGCCATGGGAATTAGGCAAAGAATTGATGGCCCATGCAACAGATATGTCTTCTTTAGATTTTCTGTTATGATGCTACAAAGCATTACCAACAAGAAATTGGTGAGGAAAGACTCCATTTCATCTTAAGCTTTCAGTAGCACTCTGTTACTAAGAGCAGGAGTTGAAGGCAAGAACCAAGAAGTGTAAACTATAGCAGAAACTATGGAGGATTGCTGCTTACTGGCTTGCTCCTCATGTTGCTCAGCCTGTTTTCTCATAGAACCCAGAACCATTAACTCTGGGGTAGTACTGCCCACAATGACCTGATCATCCCACATCAATGATCAATCAAGAAAATGTATCACAGGCTTTCCCACAAGTCAATTTTGTGGGGACATCTTCCCAAACGAGGTTTCTTCTTCTAAAATGACTATGTTGTGTCAAGTTAGCAAAAACAGACCAGCCTACAGTATCCAGAGATTAGGATTTGAAATCAAACCTGAAGAACAAAAATGTGCAGGAAGATTAAAGACTCATCTACCCTGTTGTGTTTCCCCACCCCCTTTTTAATGTAGAAATGAGGGTATGGAGATCGGAAGGCTGCCCCAACCTGAAATGTTCAGAGTTGCCCAGAGCTCAGCTATTTCTTTCATTCTCTCTCTCATTTATTTATTTTATTTGCTTTACATCCTTGTGGCCCCTTCTTTCTTTCCCTCGCAGTCCCTCCCTCTCTCCCTTCCCCCTGCCCATTCCATTTTTCGCAGAAAAGGGGGACTACCTTCCCCATCCACCCCAACTCATCATGTTGCATGAGGAATGAATGTGTCCTATTCCCCTGTGGCCTGTCAAGGCAGTCCCCACAAGGGGAAGAGATCTAAAAGCTAGCAAGTGGGTCCCTGTCTAATCCAGTCCCCAGTTCCCTTACTAGACTACCCACTTGAGGCCTAAGCTGCCCATCTGCTACATCTTTGTAGGGGGCGTAGGTCCAGTTCATGCATGGTCCTTTGCTGATGCTTCCATCGCAGCAAAATCCTCTGGGCCCTGGTTAGTTTGCTCTGTTGTTTCTCTTGTGGAGCTCCTGTCGTTACTGGGTCCTTTTCTCTTTCCTCCCACTATTCCCTAAGACTCCCTATGCATCAACCAATGTTTGGCTGTGAGTCTTAGCATCTGTTTTGTAGTGCTGCTGAGATCAGACCTGAAGAGAGCAAGGGCAAGAGGACAGAAGGCCTGTAGAGAAAAAAGAAACAGGGTGGGGACACCTCTGTGACATGTTGGAGACCTAAGTGAGGGTAGGCTCCTGGGAGGATGTGAAGAGACTCAAGCAGAGACCATAGAGACTGCTTAAGAGGACACCCTCTAAGGAGACTAGTCTCCTAGCTGAGGGAGGGGAGCACCAACCCAACCACAAAACCTTCAGTCACAAAACTTTCCCTGCCTACGAGATGTGCACAAATAAGATAGAGCAGATAGAGCAGAGATTGACGGAATGCCCAAGCCCAACCAAAGACCAACCCTACTGAAGAGTGCTAATCCCTGACACTATGAACAACACTCTGCTAAACTTGAAGACAGAAGCCTGTCAGAGTTGTCCTCTGAGGGGCTCAACTATTTCTAAAGTTAAATTTGCTACAAAGAACAATATCAAGATTGGGAGAAATACAGGATAATCAGTTCTGAAAAAAGCAAAAGTAACTTTGTAGACACTGTCTCATTACTTTTCTGTGCAGATAAGCTATATACTTTTAAATCAAGCTGTTTATAAAATGAGACACAAGAGTCAAACTTTGAACCCATACAGAATGAAATAGTTACATGCAAATCTGAATCAATTCTATTAAATGAAACACTATGTTAATTTATAGAAGCACAGTATATTTTAATGTATTCAAATTCAAAAATGCTTTACATGAAAATTTAACATGAAACTATAATCATAGTAGAACACAGGAAAATTTTACGTTTACCATATTGTAATTAAAAATACATGTGAAAATTTTCTCTTAGATCAATGGTTCTCAGCCTTCTTAATTCTTCAGCCCTTTAGTACAGTTCCTCATGTTGTGGTGACCACCAACAATAAAATTATTTTTGTTGACACTTCATAAGTGAAATTTTATTAAATTTGAATTATAATGTGAGTATCTGTGATTTCCTATAATCTTAAACAGTCCTGAAGGGGTCACGACCCACAAGTTGAGAATCGCTGTATTAGATGTATCCCAAATTATAAGGTTTTGCTTTTCAAGTACCTGATGTTTCACTTTCCGCCCAGAGAGCTGCTGACCCAGACAAAGTCCTTTGCAGTTGTCCTCGATTTCCTTGTTTAGACTGAAGATGATCAATGAGAAATGGGATTGGATGGTCTGGTGTCTCGGTTATTAACTTGGTCATTAATTCCTAAAGACAGAACAAAACACACATTTACATCCAATGAAAAGAAACACTACCACAGCATCCATCTTTGTTTGGCATTACAACTGTCCACACATAGCAACTCATTAAAACTCTCCCAGAATCCTTCTAGGCAACTACAGCTTAATAACTCCTCACTGTGACGACAATGAAGTACAGATAGACAACCCATTTTTGTTTCACAACCAAATCACAGCAAAAATTAGCCAAATGTGATCTCAACTCTTTTTGTTAAAGTATGATTTATAAAATTTAAATCCTAGATTACTCTTTCAAGGAATCCTATTAGAAACTAAGCTTTAGCTAAAAGAAATACTATACTTTTTATAATATGTTAATATAATTTTCCTTTTAAATCTCCAAAGAACATGCTGGAATTAAAGAAACTATTTAGCAGTCATAAAGTCACATAAGCCTTAGATAATGTCTAAACAATATAGAATTAATTTTTTGTAA
The DNA here is from genome assembly GCA_028658305.1 of Pachyuromys duprasi. Classification (NCBI taxonomy): domain Eukaryota; kingdom Metazoa; phylum Chordata; class Mammalia; order Rodentia; family Muridae; genus Pachyuromys; species Pachyuromys duprasi. The sequence goes on along the minus strand of JAQQSO010004238.1, from coordinate 6,094 downwards.
AAAATCCTCTCTCTCCCTTTCTCTCTCCCTCACTTTCTCTCCCTCACCTCTTCCCTCCTCACTCAATGACTATGTCTTTCTCTACCCATCAAATAGACTCTTTACTTTTAGCTGCCCTAATAATACCTTAAATTCAGCCAAAATCTGCCCAAGGATAATGTCTACACGTTGTTTTTATTCAGTCAGGAACAACAAAAGACAGCCTCCAATTTGTGGTCACATCCAGACATAAACAACTGCCTCCCCCCAGGATGAGGATGCTCTTTCCTGCCCTGTAATTGGGTTTGTGAACTGGCATTGCCCTCTAACATTCCTTTCCAGTCACATCTCATCTATCTCTATTTTATCCTAGTCTGTCAATTATCATTTTAACTTCTATTCTGTAAGTGGCAATTGTTTGACTGAGTAGGTCGGAAGAATGAGATATTAGGATTACTTGGGAATGAAGGAGTGCCAGAAATGCCCATTCCATGTTTTGGTGTTGCTTTTTTCTTGTTTCCTTCTTGTTTCTTATGATGCTGGCCTGTTTCTTCTACTTTAATACTCTTCCTCAGGACTGCAGCATGCTTACTTACTATCAGTCTGTCTCCAGTGATACATTTTGAGAGACTTACCCTAAATCATCTTTATAAGTCTATATAAAGAGTCCTGTCAGAGCATCCATCCCCACCCAAGGCAAGCAAAAGTCATGATAAAATGAAGGAAAGTATTTTAATCAAAGTCACTTTTGGAAGACAGAGACCTCGTTAGGGGGTACTGACAAAAGATTTAGGGGATAGTGACACAAGATTTAGGAGATATTGACACAAGATTTAAGGTTAAATAGAGAAAGTATTGGGAAGGGACAAAGTGTGAATGTAATAGTTAAGTAGAGGCAGTATAAATTTTACAGGTGCAAAGATTTTATGTTGCAGTTAGGGAAACAATCAGTATAGTTCAGGGAATAACTAAAAACATTCTGTTTGAACCCCTTGTTCATTACAAAGACCATTAGGCAATGGAGTGGAAAGGAAATGAAAGGACAAAAAAGTATCTTGTCACAGAAATCGTGGGCACTAAGATTAAGTAAAATTAGGGCAGATAAAACTGCCCAGGTCTACACCAGCTTTTTGTTGTGACCCTGGGAGATCACATGTGATTTTGTTTCTAAACTTTTTTCTTCTTTTAAAATTTTTTATTTTTTAATATTAGTTACAGTTTATGAACTTGCATCCCTGCTGTATCCCGCTCCCTCATTCTCTCCCAGTCCCACCCTCCGTCCCTCATTTCCTTTTTGTCCCTTTCCAAGTCCACTGATAGGAGAGGATCTCCTCCCCTTTCATCTGACCCTGGTTTATCAGGTATCTTCAGGACAGGCTGCAAAGTCCTCCTCTGTGGTTTAGCAAGGCTGCTCCTCCCTTGGGTGGCGGGGCCAAAGAGCCTGCCATTGAGTTCATGTCAGAAATAGAGCCTACCACAGAAGGCCTCTGAAAGACTATCTAGCAGTGTATCAAAGCAGATACTGAGACTCATAACCAAACCTTCGGCAGAGTGCAGGGAATCATATGAAAGAAGGGGGAGTTAATATGACCTGTAACAGACAGGAGCTCCATGAGGACCAAATATATCTGGTACAGGAGTCTTTTATGAGACTGTTTCTCCAACCAACGACCATGTATGGATATGCCTAGAACCTCTGCTTGGATGTAGCTCATGGTAGCTCAGTATCCAAGTGGGTACCCTAGTAAGGGGAACAGGGACTATTTCTGACATAAACTTTTATTTTTCAAGTCAGTTGGAAATTTTCTATATTGTCATGCTTTGAAAATAAACTTAATGTTCACTTATTCTCTATAGAAGATGGATTACACAAAGTAGTCAAGTAGCCTCTGTTTCAAAAAATTAATATGAACCTAGTAATTTCAGGGATATACATTTATTTATTTATTTATTTATTTATTTATTTTTATTTCAGTTTATTCACTTTGTATCCCAACTGTAGCCCCTTCCTCCCAGTCCCACCCACCTTCCCTCGTCTCCCCCTATGCCCCTTCTCTAGTCCACTGATAGGGGAGGACCTCCTCCCCTTCTGTCTGATTGTAGCCTATTAGGTCTCATAAAGGCTGGTTGGATCATTTTCCTCTGTGGCCTAGCAAGGCTGCACCCTCCAGGGACAGCTGATCAAAAAGCCAGCCACTGAGACAGCCCCTGCTCACCTAACCAGGAAACCCACTTGGAAACCAAGTTAGAGGTCTAGGTCCTCTCCATTCATGGTCCTTGGTTGAAGTATCAGTCTCTGCAGGCCCCCCTTGGGCCCAGGTGTTTTGTTTTGTTTTGTTTGGCTCTGTTGGTCTCCTTGTGCAGTTCCCCTCCAGGTCTATCTTCTTCTTCTTCTTCTTCTTCTTCCATAAGGTTTCCTGTACTCTGCCCAAAGTTTGGCTATGAGTCTCAGCATCTCCTTCCATACCCTAATGGGTAGAGTCTTTCAGAGTCAACCTGTGGAAGGCTCCTGTCCTGTTCCTTGTCTTCTCCTACTTCTGATATCTATTGTGTTTGCCCTTCTGACTGAGGTTTCAGACTCTTCCCTAGGGTCCTCCTTGTTGTTTAGCTTTTTCAGTACTATAGATTTTAGATTTTAATATGTTTATCCTATTTTTAATCCACTAATAAATGTATAAGGTTAAAAGAACAAAAAAAATTCTGTCATAAACAAATAATTAAATCAGTGAATGGTTTTGGTACAGTATGACGTTTGGTCAAAAGTCTATCTTCATATGATTCTGAATAAAAGTGTTATCTGGCCTTTCAAGATATGTATCCAAACATTTTGCAGTTGAATGATCTTGAGGACTTTGAACTTGTGGAACTATCATCTTTATACAAGACTATTTAAATATTTAGATTTACAAAGAAGCTCCTGGCAATACAACGTCAGTCTCTTTCAACCAAGAAGTTGTAGAGACAGAATATAACTGAGGAGCTGATAGAGTCAGGAGGTGAGAATAGAGTTGTGCAGGTAGAATGTCAAGTTGGAAGTGGTTAGTGATTGCTGGATAACCATAGCAAGGCTCATTCAGCATGAGGCAGAAGTATTTCAGGACATTAAGCCAGTCTCAACTCTCGGGCAGAATACCTTCAAGAAATGATCTATAATCATTACAATTAATGTAAGCGTCCTGGTTGTCTGTGTTTATAAATAAAAAAGAAAAATGGAGGAAACAATATCATCCTGCCCCCCAAACCAAATATTTGTGTATAGTTTAAGCTAAGGACTTGGGGATTGATAAGGTGCAAATACTAATTTTCCTGGGACCCTGTTTGCACTCACAGGTCAGAACACATACTAGCAAACTTTTCCATAATTGATTGAATTCATAACATTGCTGATATGAACAGCATGCAATAGAAGGCACAGAAAACAGCCAAGATATGATTCAGCACCCAGGCTTTGAAACAGCTTTTCCGAATCACTCTTCTGTTTACTAGCCATGTAGGATTGGGTTAGGTACTTCATCGCCTTAACATGAAATACGCCATCAACCAAATGTGAATGGTAATAATATGATGCGAATCCTCTGCAAAAGGGCCTGAGCTATGTACAGACTGCTGGGGTGGGAACTGTTTGTCAGAACTCGCACTCTCATTGATCTGGGTTAGAGCATCCTAATGAGGAATTTTTAGAGGCCTTGGAAAGCAGAGAGAAGAAGAAACTGTTCTATAATAGAGTCAATTGCGGGCAGAAACGGGGGCACATGAGAGACTTGAAGCAGCTTTCCAGAGACTCTGGAAAACTCCACTGCAGCCTGGGATAGAAAGCCTGTAAAGATCTGCAAGAACTGCAGCAGCTCCCAGAACTCAATTAATAGCCACCTGCTTCGTGTGCTGTAGCCTGGAATCTCCAGGCTCAATAGCTCTGATTCTGATGGCAGCCTCTCTTGACCTGCAACAGCAGTTCTCTGGCCTCGGAGCTCAACATTTTTCATCTCATCATGTAAATTCATTATTACTGCCTCTATTGTAACTAAGATACATAAAATAGTGTCTGTTTTTCTGAATTAATGCTCGGTGATGCCCCTCCAAAGAATGCAACATTTTAGTGTTTACTGCAGTTCACAAGCACTTATAGGTTATATACATGTGCAATATATGTTATTTTATTATTATATCACTCCCCTTTTGTTAAGTCATATTTGCAATATTATAGATGTATGAAATATTTCCCATGAATTTATTTTTATATTAATGTTCTCTTTCTCTTAATTAAAACAAAATAAATTATTCCCCACCTTCCCTTTCCTCCCTCCAGACTTTCCCTGTCCTCTCCATGACTCCCTCTTAAGTTCATAAACAATTGCTCCTTTTTATTTAATTGTTATTAATTAAAGTCCACTTAGAGTTACATGTGTTTATGATTTCAGGGTTGACCACTCCATAGTAGATAAATAATTGGGATGTATTTCCTGGAGAAAACTCTCTCTCCTTCTCTCAACAGAAACCTCCTGCCTAGAGTTCATGGTCTAGGGCTGAAGCCCCATGTCATCAGGTCTATTAGTGTTGTCCCTGTTCAGGTCTTTTTTCAGGCAGCCATGTTTTTGAGGTATCATGGGTAATGCCTTTCTATCATTTAAAGGAGACACGATATCACAGTAGATTCACAAACCCCCAGATTGTACAGTCTTTTTACCCTCTCTTCCTAATATTGCTTGAGCCTTAGGTGAAGGATCTGCAGTGTAAATGTATTCATTGAGACTCTGAACCTCATGATTAGCTGTTCTCTGTATTCTGATTGCTTGTGGTTTTCTGTAATATTCTCCCTCTGTTGCAAGGAAAGGTTTCTTTGCTGAGGGACACTTCTCTGTGGACTTAAGAACAAGCATTTAGAATACAGCTAGAAATCATTATACTGTCTTGGTAAAGTAGTAGTATGAGGTTCTCCTCTGACATTCATGACCACCAGTCCAGGTATTTGGTTAGGTGTCTGGTACTAGGCATGATCGTCCTCCTGTCAAATAGACTTTCAGGCCAATAGACAGCTGTAGCCCTCACCCTCATTTCCTCCCAATCCCATCCTCCCTCCCCCTTTTCCACCCATGCCCCTCCCCCAGTCCAATGATTGAGGTCTTCCTCCCATTCCTTCTGATCCTAGTCTATAGGGTCTGATCAGGAGTGGCTACATTGTCTTCCTCTGTGGCCTGGTAAGGCTGCCCTGTATAGTGGGAAGCATTTTTTTCTTGACTCATTGTACATTCAAGCAGATCTATAAGGTTTGGGCTTGGCAGAAAGATGTTCAAATGCAGTGCACAAGCCTCTCTGTGCGTGCTGAGAGAACGGTGGTCTCTGTAATGTTTTCCACCTGACCCTTCCAGGCCACTGAGGAATTCAGGTTTTGTTTTGTTTTGTTGTTTTATTTGTTTTCTTGTTTTGTTTTCCTTTCAGAGCTACCCTAAGCTTACTTCTCTCTTTACTAGTAAAGACTCAGATTTAATTGGGAGTCTGAGATGATGAAGAGTAATAAATGTAATATAAATAATAATAGCTCTCCTCCAGCAGAGCAAGATGCCCAAAGGAGTGAAGGCAGCTCTGTCCCCTCCATCATCAAGAAACAGTAGGCCGAAAAGGTACTGAACCCTTTGTTTAAGAATAAAGGCCTAGAGGTGGAATAGCTCAGCCAGTAAGGCATCAGACTAAAAGTCTAAAAGCCCATGGTTCAAGAATAAAGGCCTAAAAACTTTATCATTGGGCAGGATATCTAGTCCAAAAGAGACCTCACATGCTTCACCAAACAGCCACTCTACATCATGCTGCAGAGCAAACAGCCATCGTCTATAAGAGCTCACAGGACCTAACACCATAAACCAGTTCCCTAGGCCCCAGACTGGTCACCCAGCTGCTTAAGTTTGCCCATGAATGTAGGCTGGAGACAGATCCTGAGTTGAGACAAAGACTGGCCTGTGCTGAGAGGAAAGGTACTATGTACAAAGGGGACTTCTTTTTTTTTTTTCTTAATTTATTTATTTTTATCTCAATCACAGGTTAGGTACTTTGAATCCCAGGCGTAGCCCTCTCCCTCAGTCCCTCCTACCCTTCCACTCCCTCCCTTATCTCCCTCCTCCCC
>JAQQSO010004236.1:0-12945 GCA_028658305.1 Pachyuromys duprasi | reverse complement strand
TCCCGTGGACAGACACCCGAACTGGGGTTTTTGTTGGCGGATGCGTGCAGCTTTTGCCCTCAGTGTGCAGTCTGGTCAAGACAGTCCCAGGATCCTCTCAGTCTGTGGTGGTTCCGGAGATTCGTGCGTGCCAGCTGCACACTCGTGGGTTGAGGCAGAACTTGGGTTCCTCCGGGACCCGCTGGTGGACTCACACACTGACTGAGTTTTTTTGGCGGAAGGGTTTGGTCATAATGGTCCCCCAACCCACTCAGCCTGGAGTGGTTCTGGTGATTGGTCTGAGCCTGCAGCACACCCAGGGGTTGAAGCAGAACCCGGGTGCAGTGTGAGCTCGCAGTGTGCAGTTCAGTGAAAATGGCACCTGGTTCCTCCTGAGACTGCATGCGAGACTGTGTGATCCAGTCTATAATGGCGGGTGCGGGCGCCCAGCGAGGCTGCTCGTTCAGATCAGAGCTGTGCGCTGCTGGTCCCCCGGAGATTTTTCCAGGTAATAACTGGGTGTCCCTAGGGTTTTCCCACTTGCTTTTCTCACCGTAGCAGTTCCGCTCACCTGGCACTCACAAATGCTGGCGTTTTAGGACCCAGAGTTCAGTCTCCTGGTCGCTGGGTTGTTTCTGCTCTCCTACTCCTCAGACCCAGTGTTCTCTCGTGGCAGCCATCTTGGATTCTCTTGAATTTTTGATTATAGCCCTTCAGATGTGTGTAAGGTGGAATCTTACACCTGTGATTTGCATTTCTTTAAGTGTTTATCTGCCATTCGGTATTCCTCTGTTGATAATTCTATTTAGCTTTGTACCCCATTTTTTAATTGAATTACTTGGTTTGTTGGTCTTTAACTTCTTGAGTTCTTTATACATTCTGGATATTAGCCCTCTGTCAGATGTAGGGTTGGTGAAAGACTTCTCCCAGTCTGTAAGCTGTCATTTTGTTCTGTTTACAGTGTCCTATGCTTTAAGGAAGCTTTTCAGTTTCATGAGGTCCATTTATTGATTGTTGCTCTTAGAGCCTGTGCTGTTGGTGTTGTGTTCAGGAAGTTGTCTCCTATGCCAATGAGTTCAAGGCTTTTCCCAACGTTTTATTCTAACAGATTTATGTATCTGGTTTTATGTTGAGGTCTTTCATCCACTTGGACTTCAGTTTTGTGTACGGTGATGAACATGGATCTCTTTGCCTTTCTTAGCTGTGTTCTTTCACAATCACTTTAAGGATTAAAACTGTAGGATTTATTATTGCAAGTAAATAACTCTTGCATAATGTTTTAAGTCATTGGCAATGTAATACATACCAAGGTTTAAGGAAAGCAGTGAAATCTAATCCAGCCTAATGGAAATAGCCAAACTTGGACACTTTGTTTGTCTCAGATAGTACTATTCTGACAGTGTGACTTTGTTTAGGTTGATAAAACTATATACAGTGCCTTAATTTATGAAATAAAATGATTAAAATATTTTAGAAGATTCTTTTGCCTGGGTAAAAAGAAACTGTAGACCTCAGAATGCATTGTACAATGAGGTCACACAAAAAAATAAAACAATGTAGGAAGGATGCAGAGAAAAACAAACGTGTCAGCACCATTTATTTAAGAGAACTTTTAATTGTTCTCTGTGTTTGTGTGCATATTTGTGTGTTGTTTGCATATGTAGTGTGTCCTAGTGTGCATAGGGAACTTGCACTTCAGTGAGGTGTGACATGGTGTGAATATGGAAGTTGTGGACATTAAAGAGTCCTCTCCTTCTATCTTTATCTGGATTATGGAATCAAACCTAAGTAATCAGGTTTTTGCAGTAAGAGTTTTATACACTGAACCTTCTTGTTGACTTGTCAACTTCCTTTTGAGAATGAATAAAAAATTCTACTCAGAGATTTCAATTGGATCACTTTCCTTTGGTACTTTTAAGTCTACAGATTGTCTCCTTTATAAGAGAAAGTTCTTATATAGAGAATGATACCCCTACTGTTATTTTCTTATAATTTTCCATATGTTCATTCTTGATTAACTATAACTATGCTTAGTAACCTATGATAAACTTGGGATATAGGTCACTGGATTAAGAGTTAAGTAAAAATATATGATGACAATGAAATCCTACAAGAAGAGATTAGGGAGATGGCTTGGCAGATAAGAGCACATGCTGATGTTGAAGAGGACTGGAATTTTGGTATCCAGTACCTGTGTCAGGCCATTCACACACCTCTAACTACAGTTCTTGTGTTTTTGACATCTCTGACCTTCACTGTTCCTTGTGATAACATGCACAAACTAAAGCATACATACACACATAATTACACATAATTAAAGAACAAATCTTTAAAAGAAAACAAATGACACAGAAATTTTATGAGAAATAATAGAAGAGTGAGATAGAGAGCCATATATATTTTCCTGTGGTCAGTTTCAGGTCTCAGAGCATCATATGTTGCCATGCAGTTTACATTAGGTCTCAAAATAGAGTAAACTTATGCTGAATGATAGAAATAAATTGTTATTGTTTGAGAAAAAGAAGCCCAAAGTAGGCTTTGCATGCAATAAATTAACAAGATTTAACATAGTATATCTATAAATACTATTGAACATTGCTAGTTTTCTCCCTCAGTGTGGTTTGGTTCTCTGTATGTATTCTTTTTTTTTTTTGTTAAGCAAACTACATGTGGCAGCAAATAGAAATCAGGATGTAGAAAAAACACAAGTCATTTTAACCTTCACAGCAAATCCATCAAAAAAGTGTCTTCTTAAGCTTAAATATCTGAATTCTGGTGGATACTTAATAATTATTGCATATTTTTCCTTCATTAGAATTTTATGTCTCTCAGGTCTATAAAAAACATTACTTGCAGATTCATATTACTCTCCAATTACATTTATTTCTTTGTCTAGGCTCTGAACATATAATTAAATTTCATTGTATTCTGAATCAAGCTATTTGAAACCCTTTTTTTAATAGTTTTATTTGTGTTGTTATTGTGCAATTCTTTACTTTGTAGTAGGAAGTTAACATTTTATCCATAAATTGTTTATGACATATTTTAGTTGTGAACTTATACTATCTTGCATGCAGGTTTTCCTTGCTTCCACATATGGAGTTCCTGAGGGAGAGAAATAAAGGAATATGTCACTTGCAAATGTCACCCCTAACACAAATATATGAAACAGATCTTATTTAGAATTAGGAAACAAAAACGGTTAATATCCACTTATAAGTGAATATATACTATTCATGTTTTTCTGCTTCTGGGTCACCTCACTCAGGATGATTTTTTCTAGTTCCATCCATTTGCCTGCAAACTTCATGATTTTCTTGTTTTTAATTGCTGAGTAGTATTCCGTTGTGTAGATGTACCACAACTTCTGTATCTATTCTTTGGTTGAGAGACATCAAGGTTGTATCCAGATTCTGGTTATTTCGTAAATTCCAGTTTGTATGGTTGAGCATATTTTCATATAATAAACTCTAAACATATTAAAATCTACAGACCTAAAGAAGCTAAACAACAAGGGAAATCCTAGGAAAGATGTTTAATTCTCATTAAGAAAAGAAAACAAGATAGACACCAGAAGCAGTAGAAGAGAGGGAATAGGATGGGAGCCTACCACACATATCCTCTAGAATACTTCACCCAGCAGGGGTTCAAAGCAGAGGCAGAGACTCACAGCCAAACTTCGGACAGAGCACAAGGCGTCTTATGGAATAAGCGGGATATAAAGGACCCAGAAGGGACAGGAGACCTGCTAGGAAACCAAAAAAAGACAAAAAATGCTGGACCCAGGGGTTACTGCAGAGATTGATGCATCAATTATAGACCATGCATACAGAGGACCTAGACCCCCTGCCCTGATGTAGCTCATAGACTGCTCAGTCTCCAGATGGGTACTATAGTACGGGGAAAAGAGACAGTATCTGACATGAACTTGGTTGTCTGCTCCTTTATCACTCTTCCCTGGTGAAGTGACCTAGCCAGCGCACATAGGAAGAGGATCCAGACAGACCTGATAGGACCTGATAGGCCAGGGTCAGACAGTAAGGGAGGAGCACTTCCCCTATCAGTAGACTAGGGAGGAGGGATAGGGAAGGAAGAGGGAAGAGGGATGGGACTGGGAGGAGATTAGGGAAGAGGCTACAAATGGGAAAGAGAGTGGATAAATTGTAATAATAATAATAATAATAATAATTTTTTACAATAGATACTTTGTGCTCAATTTTCCTCTCCACAACTCTGCCTGCATTCCTAGAGGTCTAGAGGTACCAGGGACATCATGTAAGCCCTACCACATCAAGGCCCTGCCCACCAACACAACTGAAAAAATACACAACAGGGGTAAACCCCAAACACTGAATATGGAGGAAATCTGGCACGTTATAATAAAGACCAAACCTTAGAATAATAAGAATAGGGGAAAGATATCCAGCTCAAAAATCCAGAAAATATTTTCATCTAAATCATAGAAGAAAATTACCCTAACCTAAAGAAGATGATGTCTATAAACATAAAAGAAGCTTATAGAACACTGGACCAGAAAAGAAAATTCTTTGGCCACATTGGAATCAAAACACTAAATGTACACAACAGAGAAAGAGTATTAAAAGCTGTAAGGGAGAAAGACCAAGTAACATATAATGACAGACATATCAGAAATGCACTTGAGTTCTCAATAAAAACTCTAAAAATGAGAAATGCCTGGACAGATGTCTTTTGGTCTTGAAAAGACCATAGATGACAGCCCAGACAATTATCCACAGCAAAACTTTTAATCATCTTATAGGAAGAAAACAATATATTCCATGATGAAAACAAATTTAAGCAATATCTGTTCATAAATCCATCCTTACAGGAGATACTAGTAGAAAACCTCTAATACAAGGAAGCAAACTACACCTAAGAAAACACAGAAAATAAATAATTCCACATCACAAAAAACAAAAGGAAGCATACATACACATACACACACATAGGCACACATAAACACAGATACACACACACACACACAAAAGGAGGAGGATGAAGAAAGAGAGAGAACCTACCACTATCACCACCAAAATAACAGAAATTAACAATCATAGGTCATTAATATCTTTCAACATCAATGAACTCAATACCTCAGTTTAAAACAAACAAAGAAACAAAACAGTTTAACAAAAAAACAGACCACAGCATCAAAGACCGACATTACTTCAGAGTAAAGGGCTTGAAAGGAGATTTTCCAGGCAAACGGACCCCAAAAGAAATCTTGTATACCATTTCTAATATTTAATGAAATAGGCTTTCAACTGAAATTAACCAAAGATAAGGAGATGTCACATATATGTTTTTTACTAATAATTCCACCATGATGACTTCTCAGATTTGAGTAACTATGCCTCAAATGCAAGGGCATCCACATTCATAAAAACCATTGTTAAAGCTTAGATCATACACTGAATCCCATACATTAATACTGGGAGACTTCAGAATGCCACTCTCGCCAAAGTACAGGAAATCCCAGTGAAATTAAACAGAGAAAAAAAATGAAAGTAACAATTGTTATAAATCAAATAAACCTAAGAGATACCTACAGAAAATTTCACCCAAACACAAAAGAATATACCTTCATCCCAGCACCTCAAAGAACTTTCTCCAAAATTGACCATATATGTGGTCATAGAGCACATCTTTTCAGATACAAGAAAATTGAACAAGAACAGGACAGGAGCTTACCAAGAGGGCCTCTGAAAGACTACCTAGCAATGTATCAAAGCAGATGCTGAGACTCATAACCAAACTTCGGGCAGAGCAGAGGGAATCATATGAAAAAGAGGGGGGTGGGTAGTAAGACCTGGAGAGGACAAGAGCTCCACAAGTTAGCAGCAGAACCAAAATATCTGGGCACAAGGGTCTTTCCTGAGACTGATTGTCCAACCAAGAACCATACATGGTTATAACCTAGGACACCTGCTCAGATATAGCCCATGGCAGCTCAGTATCAACGTGGGTACCCTAATACCTAGTGCTGGTCTAACTGGATGTATATATTTAGAAAAATACAAATAGATCAATATCTATCACCCTACACAAAACTCAAGTCCAAGTGGATTAAAGACCTCAACATTAAGCAGAATATACCAAGTCTGATAGATGAGAAAATAGCAAATACCCTGTACCCATTGGCACATGAGACAATTTCCTAAACAAAAACACTAACAGCTCAGGAACTAAGATGAAAATTATTGGAACCTCATGAAACTGGAAAGCTTCTGTAAGGCAAAGGACACTGTCAAAAGGACATAATATCAGCCTACAGAATGGGAAAAAAATCTTCACAAACACTGCATCTGACAGAGTGTTGATTTCCAAAATATATCAAGAACTCAAGAAACAAGACATCAATAAATCAAACTTAAAACTGAACTTAAAAATTGAGTAGACAATCCAAGATGGCAGCGCCAAGAGGACACTGCGTCTGACCAGCAGGACAGCAGTGACTGCAAGTGACCAACAGCCTGAACTGTGGGCCTCAAAACACCAGTGATTGTGCTTCCCAGGTGAAAGGAAATACCACAGTGTGGGAAGGAATCTGGTCCATTTTTAGGTCACCTAGCTAAAACCCAGAAGAGTTCTTGGGTCTTAGACAGCATTCAGTCTGCAGCCCAGAACCACATGCCTACATGCTCTGATAACCATCTAAGATTGAACTGTGGACCCCACAACACCAGAAATTGAGTTTTGCAGTCGAGAAAAAGGAAGCAATGAGGACCTACCAACCTCAGGCCACCAGAAAATTCCTGGTAAAGGTCCCTGGCTCAAGCAGGCACTCAGCCACCAAAACAGAGACCTGCCTGCATGCTTTACACACAGTCCCAGAGAGAACTTTGGACTCTGAAACATCAGAAACTGGGCTTCCCAGTTGCAATGAAACCCCATGGTGAAAGAGATGTCAGGCCTTACCTCAGGGCACCCAGCCGAACTGCTCCCCTACTCCTCTTAAGTTCCCAGATTCCTGCAGGTGCTCAGTCTCCAGCCTGGAAACACACGCCTGGACATGCATGACCTACACACCATCCCAGACTGAACTGTGGACCCCCAAACACCACAGACTTTGTCTCCCTGTTGGAAGGAAACCCCACAGTGAGGGAAAAATTGGGTCTGACCTCAGGACACTGAGCTAATCCTAGAGAAAGTCCCTGAATTCCTTCAGGCTCCAATATCTAGCTTCCTGCCATAGGCCTGAGTGGCATGCTCACCTGCCACTGATTACCACTTGGGTACTGGGGCACAGAGCTCCAACTGCAGACCTACAGACACCTGGCACCCATGAGATCATCCCCTAGACACTGCTCTAAAGTGTAACTTATATCCCTAGCTAAACTGACCAAACCTCGGGGCTCCTTGGCTCTTCAAGAGGGCTGTACAAAGCAAACACTGTGTAAGAGAAGAAGCAGCTCACTATATTCAGAGCAAGAAACCCAGTGGCAGGAAAACTGTTTTCAAGACTTCTCCTGGTGAGAGGAGAGCCTCCCTAATTACCTACCACCCCAGTTACCCACAAGACCATAAACCTGAAAAGCACCAGCCATTTGGTTGACCACACCCAAAAAGAATAGGAGGCTGCCATCAGGAACAACCATTTTCCAGCTAAGGGGATTCTCCCCATCCCAGGATTCCAGCAGGCACCAGAAACTAACAGCCAACATCAGAGACAATCAGATGGATATAGGCGAGCATAAAAGCACAACCAACAAAAGTCAAAGCAATATGGCATCTCCAGAACCAAGTTTTCTAGGGGCAAATAGCCCTGGACACTCTATCATGAGTAAAACTGAAGAAGATGACCTTACATCTATGCTTATGAAGAAGATAAAGGAGGAAAAAAATAAAATGCTTAAAGAATTAGAAGAAGATAAAGTCAGATTGTGGTCATCCATAAAGAAATACAGCAAGATGCATCCAAACAGTTTGTTATCTTCAGAGAGGAAATAATTAAATCACTGAAAGAAATAAAAGAAAGAGGATTTTTCAAACAAAGAGGTGAAGGAATTGAAGGAAAAACAGGAAAATACAGTCAGACAGGTGAAGGAAATCAACAAAACGGTTCAAGATCTGAAGATAGAATTGGAAAAATTAAAGAAAACACAAACGGAGGAAATCATGGAGAGGGAGAACTTAGGAAAGAAAACAGGAACTACAGAGGTAAGCTTAACCAACAGACTACAAGAGATGGAAGAAAGAATATCAGGTGTGGGAGACAGAGTGGAAGAAATTGATGTATCAGTCAAAGAAAATGTTAAATCTAAAAATTTCCTGACAAACTCATTCAAGAAATCCATGAAAACATGAAAAGACAAAACCTAAGAATACTAGGAATAGTGGGAAAAGAAGATGCCTGTCACCAAGGCCAAGAAAATACTTTCAACAAAAATCATAGAAGAAAATTTTCCCAATTCAAAGGAGAGGCCTATAAGCATACAAGAGGACTACAGAACACTTATATATTAGATCAGAAAAGAAAATATTCCTGACACATAATAATCAAAATAGTAAGTATACAGAACAAAGAAAAAAATACTAAAAGCTGCAATGGAAAGAGGCCAAGTAACATAAAATGACAAACCCATCAGAATCACACCTGATTTTTCAACAGAAACTATGAAAGCCAGAAGGGTCTGGACAGATATCATGCAGAGCCTAAAAGAACACAGATGCAAGGTAAGACTCCTATGCCCAACAAAACTCTCAATCATCATAGATGGAGAAAACAAGACATTCAATGACAAAAACAAATTTAAACAATACATACCAACAAATCCAGCCTATCTAGAAGATACTAGAAGGAAAAATACAACACAAGAAAGCTATTACATTAAGAAAAAAAACCAGAAAATAATAACCTCACTACATTAGATTAAAGTGGCCAAGCACGCAAAAACACTACCACAACCATGAGCAAAATAAATCTATGTAACAGCCACTGGTCATTAATCTATCTCAACATCACTGGACCCAACTCTCCAATAAAAAGACACAGAATGATTGCATAAACAAGACCCAACAATCTGTTGGGAACAAGAATACAGCTACGTCACAAAGATAGACATTACCTGAGAGTAAAGGGCTTGAAGACAGAATTCTAAGCAAATGGACCCATGTAGCAAGGAGGAGAAACCACTCTAATATCTAATAAAATATACTTTCAACCAAAATTAATCGAAAGAGATCAAGAAGATCACTTCATACTTATCAAAGGAATTTTCCACCAAGAAGACATCACAATTAAGAACATCTATTCCCCAAATAAAAGGGCACCCACATTTGTAAAGGAAACATTAATAAAACTTAAACCGCACATAGATCCCCACACATTATAGTGGAGATTTCCACAACCCATTCTTAACAAAGGACAGGTCAACAAAACAGAAATTAAACAAAGAAATAAAAACTCTAAAAGATGCCATGAATCAATGGATCTAACAGGTATTTGCTGAAATTTCACTGAAACAGAAAAGAATTTGCCTTCTTAGCACCTCATGGAATGTCCACCAAAATAGACCACGGAGTTGGTCAAAAAGCAAGCCTCAACAGATACAAGAAGATTGAAATAATCCCTGGTATCCTATCTCAACACCATGGACTAAAGCTGGACCTCAACAACAGAAAGAGCAAAAATCCTACATACACATGGAAACTGAACTACTTGCTACTCAAAAGCAGCTGGGTCAGGGAAGAAATAAAAAAAGAAATTAAATGCTTCCTAAAATTCAATGAAAATAAAGGCACAACATATTCCAACTTATGGGACGCAATTAAAGCAGTGCTAAGAGAAAAGTTCATAGCACTGAGCACGTTAAGAAAGAGATTGTCTATCCCATTTTCCTTCCTAAATGGAAGGTTGAACATCTTACCCAGGTTCCTCCTTCCTGATTAGGTTGTTTAGGTATACAGATTTTAGTATGATTATCCTATATTATATGTATAACATCCACTTATAATTGAATATATACCTTGTATCTTTTTGCTTCTAGGATAGCTCACTCAGGATGATCTTTTCTGGTTCCTACCATTTTTCTGCAAATTTCATGATTCCCTTGATGTTAATTGCTGAGTAGTATTCAAATGTGTAAATGTACCACAATTTCTGTATCCATTTCTCAACTGAGGGACATCTGGGATGTTTCCAGATTCTGACTATTACAAATAAAGCTGTTAGTAACATGCTTGAGCAGAAGTCCTTGTTGTATACTTGAGCACCTTTTGGATATATGCCTAGGAGTGGTACAGCTGGATCTTGAGGTAGCACTATTCATAATTTTCTGAGAAATTCCCAGATTGATTTTGAAAGTGGTTGTACAAGTTTACATTCCAACCACCAATGGAGGAGGGATCCCCTTTCTCCACATCCTCTTGATCATGTGCTGTTACTTGAAGTCTTGATCTTAGCCATTCTAATGGGTGTAAAGTGAAATCTCAGGGTCGTTTTGATTTGCATTTTCCTGATGAGTAAGGATGTTGAGCATTTCTTTAAGTGTGTCTCTGCCATTTGATATTTCTCTATTGAGAATTCTCTGTATAGCTCTGTACCTCATTTTTTAATTGGATTACTTGTTTTGATACTGTTTTATTTCTTGAGTTCTTTATATATTCTGAATATCAGCCCTATGTCAGATATAGAGTTGGTGAAGATCCTTTCCCAATCTGTAGGCTGTCATTTTATTCTGACGGCAGTGTCCTTTGCTTTACAGAAACTGTTCAGTTTCATGATGTCACATTTTTGATTGTTGATCTTAGAGTCTGTACTTTAGATATTGGAAGAAGGTGAAAATAAGGAACAAGACAAGAGTCTACCACAGAGGGCCTCTGAAAGACTCTACCCATAAGAGTATGAAAGCGGATGCTGAGACTCAACCAAACTTTGAGCCGAGTGCAGGGAATCCAATGAAAGAAGAGAGATAAAGAAAGACCTGTAAGGGTCTGAAGCTCCATAAGGAGAAGAAAAGAACCAAATCATCTGGCCCTTGGGGTGTTTTTGAAACTGATATTCCAACCAAGGGGCATTCACAAAGATAATCTGGACTCCTGCACAAAGGTTGTCCATGACACCTAACTCTCCAAATGGGCTTCCTAAAAAGGGGAAGACGGACTGTCTGACATGAACTCAGTGGTTGGTTCTTTGATCACCTCCCCCTGAGGGCAGAGTAGCCTGAACAGGAGTAGTATTGTAGAAGAATACTGTGAAAGGCAGTCCTGAAAAGACTTGATTGGCTAGGGTCAGATGGAAGGGGAGGAGGACCCCCTTTATCAGTATACTAGGGAAGGGGCATGGGAGGAGATGAGGGAAGGAGAGAAGGTGGGATGGGGGGGATGAGGGTGGGGCTACAGCTAGATTACGAAGTGAATAAAATGTAATAAATAAAAAAATTAAAAAACGAAAGAAAGAAATTTGAAACCTCTCATACAAGCAACCTAAGGGCTCACCTGAAAGCCCTAGAAAAAAAGATGCAGACACACCCAAGAGGAGTATATGGCTGGAAATAAACTCAATACATTAGAAACAAAGAGAATAATTCAAAGAATTACAGAAAACAAGAGCTGATTCTTTGAGAAAATCAATAAGATAGACAAACCACTAGCCAAACTAAAAGACAGAGAGGTATTTTCCAAATCAACGAAATCAGAAATAAAAAGGAGGGCATAACATCAGACACTGAGGAAATCCAAACAATCATTAGCACTTACTTCAAAAGCCTATATGCCACAAAATTTGAAAATCTTAATGAGATGGACAATTTTCATGATCAAGCTGAATCAAGACCAGGAAATAAATTAAATAGTCCTATATCCCCTAAGGAAATAGAAGCAGGCACCAAAACTCTAAAACAACAACAAAGCCCAGGGCCAGATGGTTTCAGTGCAGAATTCTACCAGACATTCAAAAAAGAGCTAACACCATGACTCTTCAAATTATTCCACAAACTAGAAACAGAAGGAACATTACAAAACTTATTCTATGAAGCCACAGTCTTCTTGATACCTAAACCTCACAAAGATCCAACAAAGAAAGAGAATATCAGACCAATCTCCTTTATAAACACTAATGTAAAAATACTCAACAAAGAACTTAAAACCAAATCCAAGAACACATCAAAGATATCATCCACTATGACCAAGTAAGATTCATCCCAGGCATGCAGGGTTGGTTCAATATATGGAAATTCATCAATTTAATCCATTATATAAACCAACTGAAAGGAAAAAAAAACACGTGATCATCTTCTCAAAAAAGATGCTGAAAAGGCTTTGAAAAAATTCAACACTCATTTATTTTGAATGTCCAGGAAATATCAGGGATAGAAGGCACTTACCTGAACATAGTAAAGGCAATATACAGCAAGCCTATAGCCAGTATCAAACTAAATGGGGAGAAATTTAAATCAACCCCACTGAAATCAGGGACAAGGCAAGGCTGCCCACTCTCTCCATATCGCTTCAACATTGTTCATGAAGTCCTTGCTAGAGCAATAAAAAAATTAAAGAGGATCAAGGAGATTCAAAGAGGAAAGGAAGAATTCAAAGTATCACTATTCACAGATGGTTGAGAGTATATGTGAGTGACCCCAAAAATTCTGCCAGGGAACACCTGCAGCTGATCAATACCTTTAGCAAAATGGCTGGATACAAAATTAACTCAAAAAAATCAGTAGCCATCTTGTATACAAATGACAAATGGGCTGAGAAAGAAATCAGGGAACCAACATCCTTCACAATAGCCACAAAGGACATAAAGTACCTTGGTGTAACTCTAAACAAGTTATGCAGTCTTTAAGGGAACATAGATGCCAACCAAAACAACTATACCCAGCGAAGCTTTCAATCAACATAGATGGAGAAAACAAAATTTTCCATGACAAAACAAAATTCATTGAATACCTACACAGCAACCCAGCCCTTCAGAAGGTACTAGTAGGAAAACTTCAGTCCAAC